>JZKD02S0896650.1:107212-122393 GCA_000966675.3 Picea glauca
CAAAGAACTCTAATAATAGCTTAAACCTTAACATGGTATCAGAGCTAAGATGAAGAGAACATCTTTCACAAGAGAAAGTGAAAAATGTCACTGTTGTCGTACATGCAAATTAGGGTTTTTTATTGAAGAAGTATTTCAGCCCCAAAACCATCTAGAAAAGTGCGCCCTTCCTCAAGGATCACTTTGGCATCCTCGGCACAAATTTTCAGTGGCTAGATCTCTCGGAAAGTGAAACCCTATTTTTCACAAAGTACCAGAGTACCAGAAGTACTAGAAGTACCGGAGTACCAGAAGTACCAAAAAACCAGAAGCACCAGTCCAGAAATCCGTTGGTCAAGTTTGAGGGGGTAAAAGTTGGATTTTCAGAAATCTGACTGCACCAGCTTACTTGCCTCAACTCAATGCATCTATCCCCTGGATCAGAATTTCAAAATTTGAAGTTTGAAAAATTAGGGTTTCCTCATAAAAGCCTAATTTGTAGTTGCAGTCTCAGAACTAGTTGCAGTATCAATTGCAGTTGCAGTATCAGTTACAGTTGCAGCTGCAGCCGTAGTACCAGTTACAGCTGCAGCCGTAGTACCAGTTGCAGTCACCCTTGAAGTTCTTAAAGAGTTGGTGATCATTACTGCTACTACTAGATGGTGCCTCTACCTGCAAGTGTCGTTAGAGGTATGTACTCACACATGTTTAAATGGTTAAGCTTTAAAGGGTATTTGCAAGAGAAGGGATCTCTTGCCATAGATCCAGAAGGATCTCAAGATCCAACACATTCAGAGGAATGATGCAACCTAGGTGTGATTATTTTGATATGCATCTATTTGTTATGACATTATTTTGATCAGTGTTGCTTGTTGTAGCTATGACCATCATTCTAACCTTTGATCAAAATCTGAGTCAAGGTATTAGATGGATTAAAAGTTGAGAATCGAGATCATAGAGCTTATCCTCTAACCCAACCTTCTGTCAAGATAGCGTATTGTCTTAGTACAGAAGACAGGTTGAAGAAATCACTCATCATCTTGAGTAAAGGAGACTTGGAAGAAAAGAAAAGCACACTCATTCTTGAGGACAAGGTTCCAGGTTTGATTAATCAAGTTGATAAGATTCAAATTTACACATGACAAGTTGATGACTACCCCTTTACAAGTAACCACTATAGTTGAGATAACATTCTTTGTAAAGTATTATACTTGGTAGCATGTGGGCATATAGAGTAAATACTTAATGTAATCATTTGCCTAATACAACTAACACCTCCTCTAGGAGAAACCTCATGTGTTAGTTCCAGGTTACCATGGAGGGATGTTCGATCACAACACTATAAGAGTGTTGACCTCATTTCGTAGTGTATCTCTTTCTTTTGATCGTTGCTTCAAACAAGCCACGAGTTATATCTCTAAAGGAGCTACTGTGACGATTATTCATGCTATTGATTTATCTATTATTATCAAAAGGATATTATTCTTGCTTGTTGACCTTGTTTCAGGTCACAGGTGATAACCCTGAGAAAGCTATAGTGAAGGTTGCAGAAGGAAACATATTATATGAGACATGAAGTAGACCATGTACATGACCATATACACTCATGCACCAAAGAAGATGAAGAAGAAGCTATCTCTTGAGATTCAGAGTATCTCATATGAAGATTGATTGAAAGGAGCAGAAGGCTCCAAAGATGACCGAACATTAGAACGGGAAGCAGACCTCGTTTGAAGCCTGACTCAGTCTTTCATATTTAGACTTGGTATGCAACACCAAGTATACCCTGTAAGAGTTGATGAAGTCCTGATCTCAGAAAGGATCAGATGAGGAGACAACTTCCAAGATTGGAAGACAGATGTCGTGAGAAGACTAGATCGTAACTTCAGAGACTCCTAGGAGATATGAAATCTCCAGGATGATTCGCTTGTTTCAGTGACAAAGAAGGAAGCCAGTCAAAAAGACTAGGATATGGATTCTTCCGTGAGAAGAGAAGTCAGTATTGACTTCCAATATTGATCTATATAGATCAAACGTGTTGCAGATGTACAAAGCCTAATGTATGTCCAGAGGATTCTCCCAGCAAAAGGGAGAAGACTACGACAAGACACTTATTGAAGAAATAGTTCCAGTACTTATGAAGACAACTAGAACAACCGTGATTCATATATAGTATGAGATGCAGGGGGAGCAATCCCCATATTTAAAAATTGAGTGGCAGTTGGTGTCGTACATTAGTTGGATCATGGAGACATGACTACGATAGCATTACCCCCATGAAAGAAGAAGAGTTATCCTCAGTATCAGTTATTGATCCACTTTCAGTTTCAGATGAAACTGTTGTCGTGATAAAATAAGAGGAGTTACTCTCAAATTTTAGCAGCCACAGTGAGAATGAAGCAGTCATTCTCAGCCTCAGAGCAGTTGTAGGTGCAAAGTCCCAGATTCTAGAAGGAACAGTTGCAGAGAGAGTAGAGGACATACTCCAAGACAGTGAGTCAGATAGTACCTTGCAGAAAGCACATAGAGCTAGCACATGATTGTGCAGATTGAGTTGCAGCTGAGCAAGTGTACCAGATTGGTACAATGTAATGAGAAAAATTGATTTGAAGATTGAAAACTCATGTGTGCCAATTGAAGAAGGATTTGTACGTGTTGAAGCAAGCTCCTAGAGCTTGATATGGCAGGATAGACAGTTTTTTGACGAGCTTGGGCTTTACCAACAGTAAAGAAGATTCTAACCTCTACTTCAAGGTTATGAACGATGAGTCGGTGATGTTGTTGCTGTATGTGGATGACTTATTCTTAACTAGAGAAGAAAAGCTCATCACCGAATGTAAAAAGAAGCTCGCTTCAAAATTTGAGATGAAAGACCTTGGCCTAATGCATTATTTCTTAGGTCTTGAGGTATGGCAGAGTCCAAAGAGAATCTTCATTAACCAAGGGAATTATGCAGTCGAAACCCTGAAGAGATTCGACATGTTGGAGTGCAAGTCCATGAATACGCCCATGGAAACAAAATTGAAGCTATTGGTTGACACTTCGTCAGATTCGATTGATGCCATGCTGTATAGACAGATTATTGGATCGCTAATGTACCTGACAAACACTAGATCGGATAATTGTTATGCCATGAACACCTTAAGTCAGTTTCTGGTAGAACCCAGACATGTTCACCTAGTTGTTGCAAAACATGTGATGCGGTACCTTAAGGGTACATTAGATTGTGGTCTCAGCTATGATGGAGATCATGATTTCACACTGAGTGGGTACACTGATTCAGATTGGGCTAGAAGTGTCTCTGACATTAAGAGCACTTCAAGATGTTGTTTCAGTTTGGGATCAGCCATGATCTCATGGCAGAGTAGGAAGCAATCCAGCATTGCTCTCAATACAGCGGAAGAAGAATACATTGTTGTGTGTTCTACCAGCTGCGAAGCTATATGGCTTTGTAAGTTATTGACTGGTCTATTCGACCTAGAGATGGAAGCAGCCACGATCCTATGTAACAACCAGAGATGCATAAAGATGACAGAGAATCCTGTATCTCATGACAAGTCGAAGCACATAGAGATCCGATATCATTACATCCGTGACATGGTGCAGAGAGGAGCCATAAAGCTCCAATATGTTAGCACAGATGCACAGGTTGTCGATGTGTTGACCAAGCCTCTATCTCGTGTAAAGTTTGAGCACTTTCGAGATAAGCTTGGTATAGTCTGAAAGTACCTCCCTCGAAAGGGGGAGTAGTATTGTGTTGAGATATGCCTAGTACTGTGCTTTCAGCTTAATTGTTGTGATGTAAAGCCAGTCTAGTATTGAGTTGAGATATGCCTAGTATTGTGCTTCCAGCTTAATTGTTGTGACGTAAAGCCAGTCTAGTATTGTGTTGAGATATGCCTAGCACTCTACTTCCATCTTAATTGCTGTGACGTAAAGCCAGTTTAGTATTGTGTTGAGATATGCCTGGCACTGTGCTTCCAACTTAATTGATGTGACGTAAAGCCAGTCTAGTATTGTGTTGAGATATGCCTAGCACTGTTCTTCCAACTTAATTGCTGTGACGTAAAGCCAGTCTAGTATTGTGTTGAGATATGCCTAGCACTGTGCTTCTAGCTTAATTGTTGTGACGTAAAGTCAGTCTAGTATTGTGTTGAGATATGCCTAGCACTGTGCTTCCAGCTTAATTATTGTGACGTAAAGCCAGTCTAGTACCATGCTTTCAGCTTAATTGTTGTGACGTAAAGCCAGCCTAATACTGAGCTTCCAACTTAATTGTTGTGACGTAAAGCCAGTCTAGTAGTGTGATTCCAGCTTAATTGTTGTGATGTAAAGCCAGCCTAGTACTGAGCTTCCAGCTTAATCGTTGTGACGTAAAGCCAGTCTAGTAGTGTGATTCCAGCTTAATTGTTGTCATGTTTTCCATCTTAATTGTTGTGTGGTGTGCCAGCTTAATTGCTATGATGATGTGCCATCTTAAGTGCTGTGACGACAACCTCGTGCTGATGACGTGCCAGCCTCGTGCTGTGATGATGTGTTGCCAGCCTTGTGCTATGATGATGTGTTACCAGCCTCGTGCTGTGATGTCAGCCTTTGTGCTGTGATATTGCTGCTTTTGATGTTGTATCAGCCTTGTGTTGTTATTGATGATGATGATGTATTAGTGTTATACTAATCCATGTTGATGCAGTTGATGATGATGATACCACTTCAGCTTCTTGCTGAATATGATGATGATGATGATGCCACTTCAGCCTCTTGCTAAAGATGATGATGATGATGCCACTTCAGCTCCTGAGTCCTTGCTGAAGATGATGATGATGATCTTATTTCAGCTTTAATGTTGAAGATGATGATGATCTTATTTCAGCTTTAATGTTGAAGATGATGATGATGTTACCTTAACCTCATGCCGATGAGGATGATGATGCCACTTTGGCTCCATGTTGTGTTGATGATGCTCCAGCCTCTATGTTGTGTTGATGATGCTCCAGCCTCTGTGTTGTGTTGATGATGATAAAAACTTTTGATCATTTATAGATACGCCAGTCAGTGTTCCAAGATGATATTGATGATGTTGTCCTCTCACCCACCTGATGTTGTTGATCATGTTGTCCTCTCTCTCGCCTGATGCTGTTGTAGAATACCCTTCTTGTTAAGGGGGAGTGTTGAAATAATGTAACTGCAAAGTGTATTCTAATTATTATTGTTGTATTATTCATTAGATCAATCCTCTATTGCGGATTGATCATGTCGGCTATTGTAAAAGGCCAAATCCCCTTTTGCGGATTGGTCAAAACGTAATTGTAATAGGCAGAATAAGAAGCCAGCCCTAGAGTATATTAAAGAGACCCTAGAATATATTAAAGGTGGTTATAACCACCCAGATTGAGAATCCGGCCCTGCTAGTGAAAAGGCACCTCCACACGTGCCAAAGTTGTATAAATAAGGAGGCTAGCGCCTCACTTAGACACACACACAGTTGTTCATTGAGGAGCAAGTTTCAGAGCTGCAGTTGGAGAAGAGAGAGAGAGAGAGGCGGATTCTTGGGAAAGGACTTTCTGTATTTGTTTGAGTTATCTCTTGGCATTATATTAGCTATCTATAATAAGGAAGTTTTGTTGGGTTTTCTCCCCCATGAGGGTTTACCAGGATAAATGATGTGTCTCTTGTGATTGTGTATTTCTTAGTGATCCTATCTTATGCTATTGTTATCTAGTGAAATGCAAAGAACTCTAATAATAGCTTAAACCTTAACACATGTGTGTGTAGATAAATAAGTTGTTTACAACATATGAATAAGCATACAGATAGAAAATTACACAAAGGAATGTAAATCATATATTATGAAATTTCTGTTGGTTACAATACTATATGCGGTTGGAAATAGAGAATCACTCCGCTAGATCAGATCTAAATGGATCTTAGTCGAAATACAATAAAGAAGTAAACTAGAAAGATGATACCCGGATGATTGATGACTGTTGTTGGATAAGATATGAGTTGGATGATCTGTTGTGCGCTACGACAACTCACACGACAACTGCTGTGAAACTGGATTGTCTGCTCTGATGGCTACACACCTCGGAACTGACTGGAAATTGTCCCAACCAATGAGCCTTTCCCTTTCACTCAGTCCTGGTCACTAACAGCCTAATAATTGGTCCTCTGCTGATATGTCTGGACCCCGGATGGATCCCCCTCGGGAAATACGCCCCCACTACTGCTGGAAACTATGCCCTAGTGATTCCTCCGTCGGAATCGGATGATAAGGGTCTCAAAATGAGCACCCTAGGCTCCTCTGAAATGGGTCGGAAGGATTTCCCTAGATCTGATCTGATGATCTCTTGGGAACCCCAAATGCATCCTCCCCAACTGTCGCACCCTTAATGGCTGAGAACTGCACCCAAGATGATTTCTCCGTCTGAATCTAACACGAAACTAGGAAATAAAAGCGTCTTTCCCTCCTCTCAACTGGGTCGGAGGGGAATCACTAGATTCTCCCTGACTGGGACAAGTCGAATCAATCTGATGCTCAGCAGCTGCGCCCTCTACCTGGACAAGTGCACCCTCACTGCTGCGAATTGGATAACTGTTGTTGAAGTGCAATGGAAGAGATCTGGATTATCTTCCTGGTGACTAGGGTGTGTCTCTCAACACCGAAATCAGCCTCGGGTGTCTTCCTCCTGGAATCCACAAAGCTCGCTCCTCAGATGCACCTCTCTCCTCAGATGCACCTCTCTCCTCAACTGACAAGTCAAATTCTTCATAATGATGAATTAAGTCGCTTTACCTTTTCTTATAGCTGCCCGAAACCCTAATTCGTTTTTGACCTATTTTTAGCTCATCTGCTCTATTTTTAGCTCATTTTGGCTTAAAATTGTTTTTAGTCACTTTTAGCTCAATGTCACTTTCGAATTATAACACCCTCGGCTGAAGTGACCTCTAGTAACCTTGTTTACCCCTGTATGGCCCTAGCTATAGTCTAACGGGGCTGTTTAGACTACTAAGCCTCCTCTTTGGAGCTCCTATTCGGCAAGGGACATTACATTTTTATTACAGAAATGGATAGGACTGGCAAACCAAGAGGCAAAAGACAATGGGAGAATATGATTTGGAAATGAAATTGGACAAATGAGTCAAACACTACCATCAGAGAACTATGCTCTAATAACACTAGTAATATTGATTATCGTGCTAGTTCTTGAATGCATACAAGCACAATAAATCAAACAACTGATTATTTATGACAAGAATATATGTCTATTTTTTAATGTTCTCGAGTTGTATTACAATAATACTTTGGCAGAGTTATATAGCATGCCAATAGATACGTTGAACATGTATCTCTTAATTCTAATGCTATTATTTCTTCATTATTAATTGTACTAACCAGTTTGCATGATCAGCATATGAAATTTGATACGTTGATAGGAGGTATTAGTTCAGTGCACAGGAAACTGAAAAGCTTCACCACTTAGAGAACTTGCTTTCTGGAACACCATAGTAAGGCACAACTAAATTACACCTAATTTAAGTTTTACATAAAAAGAATATATGCATTGACAGCTTGCAAACCACAAAAGTTTTCATATACTCTATGGAAGTAGTCATGAAGTTTAGTTATCTTGGTCAAAATACCAACCGTATAACAGAAGCAACAACAGGACATGTTAATTTGCACTGAGTCGATCTCCCATTACGACTGTCACGAAATATTACTCTGTCACACCATGCAGGGACTCTCTTCTTCTCACTAGAGTCATATCCTGCAAAAGATGAAACAGTCAGATGCAGCAGATATTAAATCCAYRRGACTTGCAACAATTACCAGAACAMACCAAAGGAGTRACTCCAACCTTTGAAACCTATTGCAAATATTCTAGATTAGAACAAACCCTTAGACTCAGGAGGATGCCAATACGTTGTGCWTCAACCCTATGAAAGGTTYSACCGTACAATTTCATWWAAGRCCTTGGCATGAGAGACAGGTTAATATCTCTTTCCACACGGTTATAGGATTCAKATATCAAGAAGCTTTAAATGGTCAAATATATGATGGAAAAAGCCTTGGAGATCTATGAAATGATAAAATTCAGTCATTGTTGAGAATCTCTGYATATGGAAGAACAATATAAATGATGACGATCACAACTAGAAAGYTATCTTTTCMCWAAGAACTTTTGGAAGCTTACCAAGAAACACAACCATTACATGYAAACTCTAARGAGATGTTAATCTTGTTGGTTCTTACACATCATCCAGCAAAAGTTGAGATCAGTCAATAATGGATATAGAGCAACTGAATGAAAAGGTCTACTGAATCTCTTCAAGAGAAAAAGAAGGAAAATAAACAGACACAAACCTTGCAAACCAACTTGTCCTCTGTCAAATTTATAAGTTGGAGGGAACTTTATATTTGCTTCTCGCATGCCCTGAAACACATGCCCAGCTTTCATCTCTCCTCTCAATTGATCCTTTATTAGAATAGTGTCAAAGTGTTTACATGCAATGTAATTTCTTGCTTCATCATAGGAAATATCATCAAGTCGATAATTGAAGTCTCCAAACCATATAAGCATATCTGCTTCAGCCAATTCAGGTAGCACCTCAGATGCAACCCCTGCAACCTGTACATTGAACATGAGTGTTTCCTGCACTTCTAAGTGACCGTCTCCATTGAATTGCCAAAAATAATGTTTGCATAAGAATTGCAAGGTTGATGTAACATGCAGAAGTAGATCATGTAAAAAATTAAGATCTAAAACCATTGTTTTCATACAAAAATTGAATAAGGTTCACTAAAGTGTCAAAAAGAAGGAAAATTGCCTTCATTTATCACAAACATAAAACAAACATTCATAGGACATCGCATTCAGAAATAAATTTTCTCAAGCATCATGTTTAAATGAACAGGGTGGATCATGTATAGAAAAGACGGGAAAATAAAGTATACTTTGTGACTCTGTCACATGAAACCTAAGTTGGATTAAAATAGAACATGGCATTACCGGAATGTCTTTCTCAGCTTCTAAGTCAGCACCTCGTTGTACATTTAGATTTTTAAATCTTTGAACAGCAGATGAAACCCCCGCTGAACCAGTACACATCAAATGTTAGAACTAAAATGCAAATGTATGAAATGTCGAAAGCTAAAAGTGACACAAAAGAAGAATAAAATTCTTATTTTCAAGGCCTGTGACTGTACCAGCAACAGTATTAACTCCAGCTGTCATTGGGATAAATGTCAAGTTACGATACACATATTCAAAATCTGCATTACGACGAGCAACTGCATCTGCATGAGCTGCAAAATGACAGTTTATAACACATAGTATCCGACGAAAGACTCTCATCTTCAAAGCTACAGCTCCCTGTTAAGATCAGATATCCAACATTGTCATATAATCAACAAAGTTTGAGGTACAAGAAATGTCTGACACATATTATCTGCATATATGTCACTTTCATGTCTACATTGTAAGACAACAGAAAATGGTAGAGGAAACACAATATCGTGATGATGAAAGCAAAGTTAACAACAACAACGCAACAAACACTGCTTACTCTCTAATAATGTTGATAATATAGCAAAATAGATCATGACATTCAGTATTTAACCTAAAGTTTTATTATGGCTATGTTTTCTCTGTAGATGCAAAGTATAACCAAACATTTGTTACTTCCTCTCCATCAAATCTCTCTTTCTTTATAACAAAAGCTAGTACCATACAATTGAGGGGAAGAGAGTATAGTCAGCAGAATGTGCACCTTGGCCAACAGTGAACCGAGCAATACACCAACAATAAGTTCAATATCATAATGTTATATCTCTAGAATCAACAAAAATGAGCCTACATCTATGAACTATGCTACGTGTTATCACCATAACAATTTTCAGACAGGATCCAAGTCTCGGAAATTTAGCAAGAGCTACGTCGTCGCGGAAGCATGATAGTTTGGAGAATTGATAATTTAGAGGACCAGGACATATCTGGCGGCGTATGGACAAATATAGCAGAGGCGCAAAAGGCATAACTTGACAGACTGTCGATTGTAAAACGGCTCAGATCAACGACTGGAGGCCATATCGGGCGGTGAACTTGCATGGGACTTAATCATGTAAGGGCGGACCGGGGAAAACCATTGTGGTTTTTAAAATGGAGGCGCGGCACCTCCAGAGATACATCAAGGCGAAAGGCAGTTTGCCTGAAACCACTTTCGCCAAAGCCCCGATGTCACATGTTTCAATATGTCAAATCAACCACTCGTGGGGCGGGTAACGGCTAGTCAGAATCACCCCGCTTCACTCGTTCGGTACTTCACAACTGTATGATATCAAGTGAACACAGCCATATAACAAACTTGAAAGCTAATCATTTGAAATAGATTAGCCAAGCATGGTAAACCAACATACCTGTAAGTGACTTTGTCAGTGACTCATGATTGGAACTATATAACTACCGATTCTCAAGTATGAGGGTATCATCTCATCTGTAAGATTAATTCTCTAATTTCTGAAAGGAACATCTTGGTGTCTATGATACTAGGATACATGGACAAGGCCAATCAAGCCATATCCAGTCAAACAGATCATTCAAGTAACATGGCGGGTTTATCTACTAGTAAGATGGAAAGGGAAATTGCACGTATATTAGCAACTAAATTCCATACGGAACCTGCTATAGACCCAGGATTAGAAGTAAGGCTAAATCCCATCATGAAGGACCTAATCATCAACAGGCCAGTTGTGAAAAAGAAATGGAGCAAACGACAGAAGACAAAAAACAAGGTCGAAACGGTTGAAAGCATTGGTGAGAATCAACCGGCCTAGTTGGTCAGTCTGAAGAAGGAGATCACTGAGCTAAAATAAATTCTCAGACTGGAATAAGTACATCTCAGCATGTTTTGGACATATGGCATTTGAAAAAAAGGGCCTAGATATGATGAACTTGTTCCTAACTGTCCCTTTAAAATAGGATAACAGTTATTATAAATCATTCCTCCTTGTAACTCATCTCTAATTTTAGAATTACGAGAAGATTGAACGTTTTGAATTCCACAAGAAATTCCTCTAATATTATCTCGAAGATATAGAAAGGCATGGAGAAAAGAGGAGCCTGCCCTCTGTGCAGGAAAACTTTTGTTAATTTTGGGGCTAGAATGAATATATAAATGCATAGGCAGATTTTGGATTGTTTATGAAAAGATTCTAATTGACAGTGATATGAGTCTTGTTTTCTCTTCATAGTATATATTTCCTGTAAGCATATAATTCATTTACACTTCTTTCTGTCTAAATTGGAGATTTAGAGGCCCAGAATTCATTATTTGATGCTCTTGGCTTAGCAACTTATACTGTGTTTCTTTTTTCTTAACTTATTTAGAATTCATCTTTGTAATGCTCTGATGTAGTTATGTGTTTCTTTTTCCTTTGATGTCATGCAAAATTTTCAGATATAAACTCAAACTTACTGCCTGATTTAGCCTTTTCCTCTTAATAGTTCTCAGGTTTGATAATGTATTCTATTTATTCCAGACCCCATAGCCCAAATTTCATCCTCATTTCCCCACTTATTTTATTAAAAACCCCCAACACAAACCCAATCTAGCCACCGATTTCCATAGCTATATCAAGTGACACGAGAGAGCCCTCTCTGAGCTGAGAAGGCTAGTGCCTCAGCTCTAAAGCTAGTTGAAATAGTTACCTCTGTCATTTGTCTATTCATTCGGACAAAATTTACAGAGTGCTAACACTACGCAAAGAATAATTATTAAAAAAAGGTTCTTACATAACTAGCCAAGGTCATTGTCAATAAATCCAAGCATGGGATCATAGCTTGTCATGGTTAATGAACGTAAATGTGTATGTTGGCAGACAAATGAGATTATAAGCTGTTAAAATCCATTCTTACTACAGGACACACAATCCTTGGGTTGTAACCACCCTTTACAATTTCTAGTAAAGATTGAAGAAAAAAGCTTTAGTGAGCTTCGTTGGAGGCATGAATGATTATAATTTATAACTATGGAAGTGAGAGATGCAAAGACTATTCACACAAGCCATACATAGTTGTTACTGATAACAAATTTTGACTGTGGTTTCTCCTCCCATGTTCACAATTGACAGTTGTCTATGTGAGGCGACAGAGAGAGACTTGAATTTTATTAAAACATTCACAAGGCCAACTTGCCTAAGAGTTAGAATGGCTTACATCTGATGCAATATTCCAAGATATAAAGGAAAATTTAAGGACGAGGCAAGATCCATAATGTGGCACAAAGAAGTTTCTGACTACTCACTTGGATTTGACCTTCCTCTCTCCATGGGTAGTTCTCCTAAGCCGACTAGATTGGCTTTCAATAACTTGTCTGTGTGGCACAACATCCTTTTGATTTTTGTCCATGTCCTCCTCAGCTAATCGGGAGGTGGCCCTTAGCTCCTAAAATGTGGCACAAAGAAGTTTCAAACTACTCACTTGGATTTGACCTTGCTCTCTCCATGGGTAGTTCTCCTAGCCCAACTAGATTGGCTTTCAATAATTTGTCTGTGTGGCACAACATCCTTTTGTTTCTTGTCCTTGTCCTCTTCAGCTAATTGGGAGGTGGCCCTTAGCTCCTAACCCCATTTCATCCAATCACCCTCCAACTTCCCAAAATCTAGATCGTGTCCTAGTGCAAAACCATTACAAGCAACTCCATCATGTCTTCTTCCATGACCCCTCCTACCCCCATTTCCAGAAATCCTACCACTACCACCTTCGCCGCAACAAATGCCTCTTCATCCCATAGAGGAAATGTGAGTTACATGTGTCCTGTTATCCCCAACTTCTTGGGATAACTAAGGAGATGATGTCTTGAGGCCCTCGGGTTGCAAACATGGAGTACTAAGAGACAACTTGACCAGCAGTGTCCACTTGCATAGACAGAGACCCACCTCACCACCAAAGCTCCAGGTTCATCACGATGGTATCCACCACATCAGCTGTCCTCTGGAAGACATTGGGTCTCACTCCATGAGGTGCAAGCCAGGTATTATGGTGAGTGTCATTTCAATATTTTAGGCATTTGAGTTTGTAGCATATATTACTGCTTTTGATTATGTAACGTTTGCTTGGACATTATGCTCTTTGCCCTGTTTCATTTTGGTGGTTGATATTACGCCCTAGTAAGTGGGTCACCCTTGGGGATAGGTTTGCTACTGGTAGGTCCTCTTGACGAGTCATCGTGCCATTCCCGACCATACTTGTCACTTTCCACACTTCATCCCCTCATCTCCTTACCTTTTGGGATTTTCGGGTGTACTGACCCAAGAGGGGGTTGTCCCTCATTTCATGAGAAGAAGGGGTTGAAGGCCCAGAGGCTTGTAGATGGAAAAAGATAAAATCTTGTTAGGGTTTGATCTCTCTCTCTCTTGGAATTGGTAAGGAAAATCTGCATTTGTTAGTTCTTTCTTGCTTGTTCTTGGTCATTGTTGGTTGAAACCCTAGGAGGATTATGTTGCATATGCCCTCCATTAAGCTTCATCTTATTTGCTAAGTTTATAAGTCATTTTTTTGGGAAGGGTTGCTAGGAGAAATATGAGTGTGTACACCCTCCTAGATCTACCCTAGTTTGATTGGCATGCCCTAGGGAGTAAGAGGATTTACACCCCTAGGTACCTTGTTGATCCAACTCACACTTCTAAGACTCCATTCACCCATTTTCAAAGGCACTAATCTGAAATTTTTGCATTGGAAAAATAAATTGTTTGCATTGGTAAACGTGTTTTGGTGGGATATCAATCTTGTTCAAGTTGGAAGCTTTTATGCATGTTAAGAGCTTGTAAAGGCCACTAGGGTGTCTCGATTGGCTTGGTCTTCTTAGAGCTGTAACTCATTAAAATCTACAGCCATTAGGGCTACAAAAAACCTTTTTTTTGCTTACTTATAACCCGCTTTTCAACCGTCAGAATTTGCTAAAAGTTTGCCAACATAATACATTAGTCCTAACACATCTTTTGGGTGGATTCTTTGCAAGTTTTGGTGATTGATTTGTCTGCTGTAACAGCTTTTTTTATCATCCATAAGGCTGATAAAGTATCTCTGCAACACTTGTTTCTAACAGCCTTACTTTTATGCTAAGGTCTTGCTCTTTCAATCTTGAGTTGTACTAGTTATATCTAGCTTAGCTCTTGTATCATTATCTTGACTTTTGGCATTTATTTAGCAGCTCTAATAATCATTTGTTCGCTGATATATATCTTTGTTGACTGCTGAAATTAGGGACAGCAAGCTTAACTTGCTTTTCCACCTAACATATAGCTTGTACACTTGGTTTTTCTTGTGTCTCGGGTAGGTACAAACACTTTCCACAAGTACTCAAAGACTTGACAATCTTAAACTATTTCCGAGACATGTCATTAGAGTCATCTTCCACTTAGCAACTTGACCTCTAGGGGAATTCATCTCATCATCTCACTTTCCTCTCTTTTCCCCCTAGGGTCGCTCGGGATTCCCCGCTTGAGGTGATCATTTCACCTCTAAAGTGACAGGAATACCTATCTGAGGTGACAAGTGGGTAGGTTTTCTCTTAGTTGTCACCATATTGTGGTTTGGGTTGGGCTTTGCCCAACCTACAACTTGTGTGATAACATGTCCCTTCACCATCCTCTAAAACTTTTGGTGCAGTCTCTTCCCTCGCAATTTCAATCTCCCTACTAACCTTGACCCCTAATCCATGTTCACCGATATGACTACCCTCTATGATGTACCTAGACAAAGTCTCATTCTAGTCACCTCCCCCCCCATCAACCTATTATGTTATACTTGTTATCCATCATTTTTGCACATGTGACCTAAAGGGTTGGATGGTGTGTCTAGTTTTCTAAAGCCCCTGTGGTTGCTATTGTAATTCAAGGCACCAAAATTTTGGGTTATTTCTTTGGCTAGTAAATCTTTGTTTATCCTCAAAAGGTGCAGCCTATCTCCAAAGCTTCCATCCCAGCGTCATTTATAGCAGCAGTGAGGTAGATTGTTGACCAATTATTGTGATCCGGATTATTTTCGGCACGAAATGAGAGCGGAGATTTAATGAAAGAAATGCACGGAGATATCGCGTATATCCAGTAATATAACATAAATATATCAGAGATGCAACCATAAACACAGAGATACAGTAATACACGATTTCTATTAATGAAAGAAATGTACAAAGACTGTAA
>JZKD02S0896650.1:137197-149504 GCA_000966675.3 Picea glauca
ATCTTGCACTTTGCATTGTTGCTTTTGCATATAGGCTAGATCCCCCAAACCTTTTAATCAACTAAAATCAACTCCTAGAATTAACTCTTAATTTCACATAGTAACTAGGGTCTACTCCCCTTGGCTTCCCTAGGAGTAAGCCTAGACGGAAGAGGTTCAAGTCGACGTGACAATGGCCTTTGAACCTAGGCATTGTGCCTCCAAGGACACACTAAGTGGGTTGGACTTAGCCCACGTTTGCAAGTGTGTATAAGGACGACAACATCTTTGGCATCGTTGCCAGGGATAGACGGAAGAGGTTCAAGTCGACGTGACAATGGCCTTTGAACCTAGGCATTGTGCCTCCAAGGACACACTAAGTGGGTTGGACTTAGCCCACGTTTGCAAGTGTGTATAAGGACGACAACATCTTTGGCATCGTTGCCAGGGATAGACGGAAGAGGTTCAAGTCGACGTGACAATGGCCTTTGAACCTAGGCATTGTGCCTCCAAGGACACACTAAGTGGGTTGGACTTAGCCCACGTTTGCAAGTGTGTATAAGGACGACAACATCTTTGGCATCGTTTCCAGGGATAAGTCTTTTATCCTTGGCCTTAACGACTTAACTTAATTTATTCTTTTAAAACTAAGCAATAAATTTTCTTCCTAATTCTTTAACTTGGGTTGGTTTTTGATTGTTTTCTTACTCTTCAAGTGGCAACTCGATCTGAATTTTTTTTGAAGTATACTATAGGGAGCAATCCTTGTAGGTTGCTTGAAATTCTTGGAGGAGAAGCAATCTCTGATATCCATATCTTGTTGTACATATAATCTAACAAATTTTTGTTTTCCTTCTTGTTTTTGCTTTGTTGGTGCTGCTCTTGTTTGTTTGAGATAAACTTGGTCATCTGGCGACTCCACTTTAAAATAATTTGACAAAGTATTCTTCAAGGAGGAATTCACGGCTTGTTTTGCTTCATCCTTGAATTTTAAAAAGTTTTTGGATGAAGTTAGCTAGTTTTTCTTTTCATTGGATCCTTAGTAATTCTTAGGTCCCAGTCCTTTTCTTTAGACCTGTTGCCGCTTTATAAACACCTGGGGTAACGTGGAAGAAATCTTCAATCCACTTGGTGTGTCCTTGGGGGTAAGTTTCGAGTCAAGGTGTTGTCACCTTATCCTCAACTCCTCCGTCTAGGCCAACTCCTAGCGAAGCCAAAGGGGGTAGTCCCTATAAAAATAATCTAAGGCTCTTTTAAAATAAGAAAGAAAAAGAACTTATTTCTAGGAGTTTATTGCTTTAAAATTTAAATAAAACAAACCATTCAACATTTAACATTCATCATCATCGTTTGAGATAATCAATAAAGTATTTTTCCATAAGCATGCATATATCAAAGGATACAAGATCTGCAAGATTTAAAGATATAAGTTAGACAATTGCATGAATGTAAAGATTGCTCACATAAAGATATACCAGTTATACCAGTGCCTTAAAAGGAGTCGTGGGCAATTGTTGATCGAGTGTTATATTAAGATAAATTAATGTTGAGTTAAATGAGAAAATGTGGCCTCTTTGAAGGCTAGCTCTTTGTTTGGAAACTTGCGGAGAGCTTACCGAAACCCCAGAGGTCTCACCAGTAAACTCACTAAAGGTGTTGGATGTCCAAAACGGGTGGGAAAACCAGGTCCCGAGAGGGCTTGCTTTACTTCACAGGTCCCCTTTAGGTGTTTTCCCGCGCATTGAGCTAACAACTTCAGAGATTTCCCTAATTAGACTACAAAAGAAAAAGGTTTATTGACTTGAAAGAAATAAACTTTGAAACCTGCTTTGTAAAGAGAACTTGCAAAAGATACTTAAAAATTAAAAGATCTTTGCAACACTTAAAAGAGATTAACTTTGTACCCTGCTTTGTAACTAAAAGAAAAATTGCAAGATACTTAGAAATTGAAAGATTGAAAGACTTATTGTTGATAGTAAATAAAGAATTCTAAACCAAACATGCATAAACGATTGAAAGTTCCTTTTAATTAATCATGCATGTGAAATGTGAATGTTTATGTGTGTTCAATTCTCTTAACTTGTATGTGTGTTTGAGATAAAGATATTAGACATGTGTCAATAGAAAGAAAGCCAAACCAAGACACACAAATCCCCCTAATGGGGATGGAGAAACTGGACAAAAAGGGCCCACTTTTATTAAAACCATTTAACTGAGAACAAAGTTCTCTTTGAGCTTAACTTTAGAAGCTCGATCCTTATAAGTTTTTTGGATCTTGAAGAAACTACAAGAAGAACAAGAGAAAACTTTGTTGATGAAGTAGAAAGCCCCCCCGGGTACCCCGAAAGCCTTGATTTTGCCAAACTTGATGGAATCTTCCCTTGGCTGTCCAATGTCCTGCTAAAAACAGCAAACAAAATACTCCAAAAGATGCCCAAAATCACTTTGGAATAGCTTAGGGAGTACGTCAAATCTTATAGAAAAATTGTAAAAAATGACTAAGTAAACTATGCTAAAACTTGACAATTTTTAGAGATTTTGGGGCTGCCTTTTAGGACAGCAAATGGAAGCACTTTATTATTGTCAAATAATAGAAATGAAGCTCAATTAAACATGCACCTTCAAGCCTTTAAATTTTACAAAAAATAAACTAGCAAATAAGGAGCTTTTATAAACTAGATCTAGCTTTAGATAGATGAAAGAAATGCCTAGATCTAGATACTTTGCATGCAAAAGAAACTAAGTTAAACCTTTAAACTTAAAACTAGCTTCTCAATCTTGCATGAAAGAAGTAACCAAATGACTTTGAAGAAATTTGAGAGGGAGAAAGGAAGAAACTCTTTTTTTCTTTCAAAAATTGAAAAATGTGGGCTATGGGGTCCTTTGATGAAGAGTAGAGGGAGCTCTATTCCTTGAAAATCTTGGACAAATGATGGTTGAAGCTACAACCAATCAATCCTCCAAGATTGAAGAAACTGCAAACAATATACTTCAACACTGCAAACACTTGTTAAGAAGGTCTCTCCTACACAAACAGAAACTCAAATATGCATGTTAATTTAACCGAAAAGAAGACATGCAATATAAAAGCTTGAGGTTCAATAGAAAAGAAATGAGATTAATCAAACTAGATTTACCTCATAATAATAGCATAAGATTCAAGCATCCACACATAGCATCAACACCAATGGAACTCCAAAGTCTTCTTTATTCAACTTAGAAACGACACAATGATACAACAATAGGTCTATCTTCCCAAAGCTCCAACTCTAGAAAATGGAGAGGGGTATGCTTGCTTAAATAACATATATGGTGACAACTCCAAAGAGGGATGCGTGAGTGAAAGGAGGAGATGCGCATAGGGTTAGGGAGTGGTGCACTTAGTAAAGGGGAGTGATGTGTGGTGATGAGTGGAGTGGATAGGTAGTGGTTGTTAATTTTTCATGGCATTTAGGTTAAGCATGAAGTTCATTTCATTTTAACAATTAAACATAACCATAAATGCTGCAGCAACCAACATCACATGAAGAAGCACCATGCACAAGAACACAAGATATATCCTGGGAAACCCTTCTCAAACAAGGGAGAAAAACCCAACCAAATCCTTTGCTATACTTTTCAAGAGAAAGACCTTTTCACCACCAAGAAGATCCTAGCACACAAGAAAGTGCACAAAACCTAGAAACCCTAGCGCCCAAGAGAGGTGCACAACTTTGACCAAGAAATGTTCTTTCTGAAATTTCCAAAACTTGCAAGTGAGTGTGTGTCTACAAATGAAAGATTTCATCTTACTTATATTAGACTTTGTCCTATTAACTAAAGTGTCTATTGGCACAATAGGGCCGACCTCACTTAGACATATTTATTTATTATTATAATAATTAATATTAATATTAATATTAATTATCTTTTGCATTTTATGTTTAGACACAATAAGATAGGGTCGACCTGTACCCTTTACACAATAACTAGGGTTATAGGTAGGTATGACTCTTTAACAATATATAGCAAAGGATATGATACACCCTCTGGTGCTCATCCACTAGGGGCCACATCCATAGGGATGTCATAGACCTGAGTCACTGCATTACATAGATGAGCTAGGTCCTCACACGTGCACTTATGCTCAGCCATAGTCACGTCTTCTCTACAGATCTTCTTTCCTGCTGCTACCGACAGGAGGATCATCTGGAGTCTTCACATCAACTTTGTTGTTGTTCAGAGGAGGCCATCACATCATCTTTGTTCTTATTCTCATGATGATGTGCCCAACACTTTTCAGAATTTCTCTAACTCAACAGATCGCTCTTACATCGGATAATCATCTGGAGTTCTTCTCTCTCACGTCATGGAGGAGGCCATATACATTCCTAGCCTTTGTCTCAGGCTGGAACCACGAACCCTATATTAGGGGCTTTCTCTCAGGTTTGTAAGCTGAGAGTAAGACTTCACATTGTTGCTATATTCCACATCTCACAGGTTGTAGGCTGGAGGATGTCTCCTATAGCTGCAAAACATTAACAGTGGTGTGTTTGAAGTGAGGTGGAAGGGTAGTGTAGGGTGAGTGAAGAGAGGATGAGTGGGAGTGAATGGGAGTGGAGTGGAGCATGAGGGTGAGTTGAGGGCTTTGGGATGCGCACCCCTCCTTTAGAATGTACCACCTAAACTAGTGGGGTCGAGTCCCTATCTTGGGATCTCCTCCACACCTTCAACCTTCAGTGAAGTCGCCCTCATCTATGTTAGACTCACCTTTGTCCTAAGTCAGCTGGGGACACAAGAAAAACATGTTTCCAACATGCTCCCCAATTCTCCTAAAAAATAGGAAATGAATTAAATCACCCATTTTCCATAAATTTCGAGTAAATTTCATTTTTTTAGTGATAATAATCATTTTTTTGTCTCGAAAGAAGGGAATTAGGGGTTTACATGATACTCTAGTCTGGAAAACGACCATAAATATGGCATCTGATAATGTTTGATGCCATATTTTTACAATTTATTGACTTAGAATTAAAAAATTCCATTTTTGTGGGAATTTAATTAATTCACTGAAACATTAAAAAAAACCTATCAAACCTAGGCGCAATTTCCATATGACTCAATTAAGATGACCTAGTATGAGCTCATATACATTTATACACTAGGCATTGGTTTTCCATGCCAAATCCTAACCACCAGCACATACTCTAGCTCTGGAATCAGTCTTCTAAGTGAAAAAACTTAGAAATTATTTAATCGCCCACAAAGGCAGGCAGAAAAAATAATCAACAAGTGAAAAAAACACTCTAGAGTACATGCTCGTACCTAGGTATTAGGTGGCCAATAGCCTTTTACAATATCTCATACTCAGGTCATTTATTACAATGGTGGAAATGCAGAAAAATGTGGTCTTTTGAAAGACCGGTTGAACTCTGAACTCTGTCATATGAGCACTGACTGCTCATTCTTTGGCGGCTCTTCAGGAAATCCAGCTTGTGCAAACTGGTGGATAACAAGACATTTTAATGATCTAGTTGGAAATGGGCACCTTCTTAAGACCTATTGATTTTTCAGGAATGGTTGGTTATCCTCATGATATATCTGAAGATGTTATTGAAAACTTGCTCGACTTTCATAATTATGATGATGCTAGTGCTCATATCAGGGCCTTTGGGCGGTGTATTGATGAATGGTTTGATCCACCTATTTATGAGGATGTTCTAATGGAATTGTTTGTCATGAATCTTTGTGAGGAAGATGCTTACTATTGGTTTCATGATTCTGAGGATAATACATTTAAAACCATACGGGACTCGCTGCATGCCTTTTTGGAGAGATTTGGGGATGATCAGGATGAAAATTACAATGAATTGGTTGATGCTTTTATGGAAAAATGGAAGAGGGAGAATCTTTCAAATATAAAACAGTCAATTCATACATAAAGATAGATACTCCACCAGATCCCATTGGGGAGCTTAAATAAATCACTAATACCACGCAGTTTTCCCATACAGATCAATTAGAGATCATGGAAGCTAACCTTATAGAGACCTGTATTGAATATCCGAACCCTATAGAACTTAGGCTTCACAGTGAAAAATATAGGGAAGTTCATAGGGAAATTCCGGATGAATCCATGGATGAGCCAGTCACTGATTTTGAGGAGATAAAGGAGTTTGAGTTTGAAGTTGTTGACTATCTAGATAATTCAAGTCCCCACCCTCCTCCCGAGGAACCAATCTCTTTACAGGAGAACTTTGACAACATTGATGAAAACAGTGCAATGGTTCCTTTGACATGTTCATTTTTAACCTCTCAACCAAAATATGACTTAATACAGGATAATGGGAAAATGGAAGGCAACTTCAATTTATCAGTTTCATATCATTATGAGTATTGGTTGGCCTTCCACCTTGACAGTCATGTGTAGAAAGGCATTAAAAATTTACACGTCTTGTCAAACTCCAGTGTTTGGTTGAATAGAGGAAGGAGCATGATTATTGGTTGGTTCTTTCTCACAAAAAATTCCAAGCTGATAAAACTTGGAAAAGGGTTTTCTACAAGTCATCCCGGACAGGGATGTTTCAGACATTTGTGGATCCATTCCATCCATTGCATGGATGGTTGTAACGTATCTCTAACCCTTCTCCTTTATTTTAAGATTTGTATTATGTCATTTCATTATGAAATTATGTTACTTAGATGATTCATTGTATCATAGTTTCACTTTGTAATTATTGTACCATAGCAATTTCATTTATGTAACTATTTTTTATAGCATTTGTTTATTTGTTTATACATGTATTTATGTTGGGTATTGGTGAGCACTTTGTTTTGTAGATGTTGGATTCTCGTATGCTCTCCTTCCCAAGTGAAGATCAAACACACGTCCCCTTGTGGAGCCAAATGTTGACCACCTATTTCAACTAGGGGGTCAACTCCATGTGCCATGATGATATGCACCTGATGGTGCTACTAGTTTGAAGACTTACTGGTTCTACAAGGCAGTTTTGATTTCAGCACGTATTTTTGTAATTGGAATTTCCACTCCCCTACGTGGGATAATAATGTAATGGGTCTGCATGGATCATATTTTAGGTCGGTTTCCTAGGACTTTATCATTAGAGGAGTTCCTTTCATCGAGTGTTTTTTTTCCTCAGGTTATTAATTTGGCCTAACTAGCTTTATTACTTTCCCTTGAGTTTTTCACTCCCACAAATAATTCCCCCAAAGTGATGAAAGGCGTTCTAATGGTCTAGCCCTCTGGTAGCTAGTGTCTAAGAATATTGTAAATGACCATGCAAGACATCTCCTACAGTTTTGCGGAATTTCGTCCAGTCTAGATAGTTTTTTTTTTTTTTTTTTTTTAATTGCCTAAGTATTGGTAATTTTAATTAATTTTTTATTAAAATATGTAAAAACTAGGTCCCTGTGCTTTTGATAGGGGTATTTGTGCCCAAAAGAAATGAAATGAGACCCCCTACACCCTTGGACCAAGTTTCAACTCAATTTGATAAGTTTTTCTAGGTGTTTGTCCGTAAGGAGTCTAAGTCAGTCCAAAACAACAATTTAATTGCTAGTCTTGACATAGTCAAAATGTCAATTTTTGTAAAAATAAGCAAAATGGTTAGAGAAAAGATGGGAGATGATGCATAAACCCCTAACTAAGCCATCCCAACCATTTTCTAATCCTCATAACCCCTTTCTACCCAGCCACCACTTCATTAAGTTGTTCCCCCTAGGGAAGTTGTAATGATCCCAAGCCATTATGCCAAGATCATCACGGTTTTGGTGTCTTTTTAAACTTTTTTTGGTTGTGGTATTTCGTCAAACACTTTGTTGTCCTACTTGTTTAGATGAGTTTACTTGTTGAATGGCCTCTTGATTTCGGCCTTAGGGTTTACTGATGTGATATATATGTGTAATGCAGCAATAAACAAGAAGATATAACCATGGAACATACCTCAACCATATGCAATATGATAGACAAGCCAAAACATCTCAAATTGCTTTATTCATAAAATAGAGAAACCCGCTACAATGAAGATGTCGATCTAGAATACTCAACAGATGGCCAAGAAGATAGACACTAGAGTTGCTACAAAATGCCCTCGACAATACAAAATAAGCCTCCAAAGGCTGGATAAGAGTTGAAGACCAATGCCAAGTAGATCTAGGCCAACTGCCAAACCCCTCAAGCTGGAAGATGCCACGCTCTAGTAGAAGGCTGAAACCCTCAATAATTTGGCCCAAATGAAGGAAGACTCCAAATGAGTCCAAACTCTACCAACTGATAGATCAGGGTGATAAGATCCCCCTCCTGAAGTCTCAGGCCGAAATGCTAAGGATAACCCCTCCAAATGTTGAATCCTCTAATGAAACTGCACCCTCCTGGATGCCTAAAACCCTAGATAATTCAACCCTGATGATGGAGGCCTCCAAATGCTCTGAAACTCCCCAAGAATATAGATCGGGACACTGCAAGTCACTAGGTGAAGTCTCAGGGTTAGATCTGAAGTGTAACCCCTCCAAACTGACTAGATCTGAATCTCATAAACACCCTCCTTCTCTTCAATTCATCCCACTGCTCTAGGAAATGATCTAAACCATAAAAATCTCTTCGAAAGCACTAGGAATGATGGTGAAGGCCCTGCAAGAAGAACCCAGGTGATAGAATCTCCAAAAACCATGCCAACCACCTGCAATGAACTTCCCTCAATGGATGGTGCGCCCCCCTTGCTGGAAACCCTCAAGTGATGTGCTCTCTCTCTACCTGCACATGAAACTGATGTAGAATCCCCCTACAACTGAGTAGATCTAGAACTAGAATGGTGTGGGAGTGTATTGCATCTCCGAGACCAATCTTGGGACAAGCTAGGTGGAATCTTTCACCACCGAATTGTCCTTTAGGGTTTGTTAAGTTAAAACCCTCAAAACCCCCAATGTTGGGCTCACTAGCTAAAAGCCAAATATCAAAATAAGATCATACATGAATGCATGAGAAGAGGCCCTTGCCTTTCCTTTATACTTTTGGCTCACCTTGTCCCTCAAAAGTGACCTTCATTTTATTAATATTTAATTAATTAATTAAATCACTTTAATTAATTAATTAACCATTTTACCTCTAAAAAGCTCATTATCTCTCCTTGTGGCTTCCCTGGCCACTAAAAGTCACTTCTAGCCATCCCATCCTATAGTGTTTCTCCTCTCGATTCTAATGAGCTATTACACTAAGAGGTTCCTCTAAGCAATGTGCCCAAAATGACCTCTTCAGTAATTTCAATTAACTTATAGCTCAAAATAGTCAAAATCATGGAAATCGTCGGAATGGAACGAAACCAAAGCCAACCTGTGCGGAATGGCTCATAATGATGGAATATGATGATCGATGCAAGTTGGACCCCACAATGACTCTCAAATACCCATGTACTCGCTATAACATCCATCTGGCTACTCTGGTCATCATAAATCTCTGCACTATGATGATGTCCCAAAGTGGGGACATTACAGTCCTCCCTGCTAGAAAATTGCTTGTCCTCAAGCAATAACTGAATCCACTCAAATAAAATGCTAGGATCCCATGTCCACCTATGGGATACACAGTAGAACCCATCGAAAGACGAGCAATAGTGCACTCCACCCCCTGGATCCCATATCAGGAAGTGAACTGCAATACTCTACGAAGCATAGTCCTGAAAGATATCAACCCTATGAACCTCCTGCACATGACACATGGCCTCATCTTGGAATGAGTCCATCCTCCAAATCTCTACCAAGATCCACACGACCTCCATCAACTGCACATGCTGATGCCAGAATGAGGTACTGCAAGACCTCCGTGAGACACCCTCAAGCACTGTGCTCCCCTCAATACTGAAGCTAAATGGAAAGTTAGAACAACTTTCCCCTGCAAAGGTCCACTCGCCCCTGTCATCCAGTGAAATTCTCAACCCTGCAATCCCTGGGTCTCACGCTAACCTCTATCGAAGATCACCATGTTGGACCTGCACTACTTTGACCACGACTGTTTGTCCCCTTCATACATACTGGATCCTCCTCTCCTGGATCCTCAAGCTGAAAGACTTGTGACCACCGGACCTGCTGTCCAGAAACTGTATCTGTAAAGGCATCTCTGTAGAAGAAGTACCTATCTACCCATCTCCATGTCCTATCATGATGATCAAGAGTGAAAAGTTGCCTCTCTCTAATAGACAAATCCCTGCAGACCCACTCCAGACCGACCCCTAGTGGAG
Source organism: Picea glauca (assembly GCA_000966675.3). Taxonomy (NCBI): domain Eukaryota; kingdom Viridiplantae; phylum Streptophyta; class Pinopsida; order Pinales; family Pinaceae; genus Picea; species Picea glauca. The sequence continues at coordinate 147,409 of JZKD02S0896650.1, forward strand.
TGTGTGGCTCTCTGGCGCAACCTGGGTCATCATGTAGTCAGATATCCTGCTATCCAAATGAACACCCGGATCCCATGGTAAAGTTGGAAGTTTATCACTTCCAATCTCCTCTAACTGCTCTTGTGTGAGACTGATCACTGTCAGAAGCCCTCTGTGCTCATCTGCTATCCTCCTCATGTTGTTTTCAATGATAAGTGTGTCGAAGAAGGATAACAAACATATCTGTAGCTGACTGTAGGACTGGAAGGCGTCACATGCTTTGGTCAATCCCAAGGATTTGACCAGAATCTCGTCCATCTGTATCCATGATAGATGCTCTCCTGTGGTCATCACCGAATCCCAACCATCTAGTACAACTAGAAGTAACTCCTCCAACTGCTGCTCAACCAACCTCCCTCTCTCATCTCCCATGCAACTACTGATATGGTGAAGGTGATCTCTCATAACTAGGTGTTGCTGCAAAGGAGTGACATCTGCATGCTCCCCTAGGTGTGTCTCCTCCCTGTAATACACTATACCCCTCTGAATCCCATCATACATCTGGGCATGTCTCTGTGAGTTGTCACTCATCACTGTATGCTCCGGCCTACTCACGTCATTTCCCGTAGCCTCATGCTGCATCATAGATCCTGGGCATACTACTGGATCAACCTCTACATGGAGGCCAACTGCTCTCAGAAGACAAATGGAAGTGTCATCCATCATCTTGTGCTCCTCTGCTAGATCATCAACATCTCCTAGCAACATGACTGAATGATATATCTGAGTGTCTACTAAGACAGATGAAGTGGATCTCTGACAAATATCCTCAAGAGACTCATCTGATATAGACTCTGATTCTTGAAGGGTTGTCTATGTGCCTCTCAAGAATCCTCGAGTCCTCTCCAACTCCTGAGTGAGTCAGACCATCTCCAACTCTTGCTCCCTCAAAGCCCTATGATACAACTTGCCAATCCCCAGTAGGTAGTCCCTGTCTGTTAACAACTGCTGGTAGTCAGTCCTCATCATAGACACTCTCTTCCTGAGAGTGTGAAAATCATGCATGGAAAATCCTCCATCTGAGCTACTATGTGCCACTGATACTCTCCAATAGTAATCTGCCATCATTGTATGCATGTCATCAATACGTCTAGTGGTTTCCATGATCATAGCCTCACTAACTCTCAACTGTGATGCTAAGTGGTGTGACTCCTAATCATAGTCATGTTGAGGTACCCCCTCACGCCTCTCATTGCTAGTTCCATCAGTAACAACACTCTCTGCAAAAGATAAAGTGTTGACCTGCATGTTGTCTACCGTGCCACTAGGTCTTCCCATACGTAACTACACATCATCCTCAACTGCTAGCTCCCTCTGAGTCATACTGTATCCAGTGTGAGCAACTGTAACCTCCTGTGCACTCAACCTGCTACTATCATCTGCGCCTGGGTCCCATATAGCTGTGTCCAGACACATGCTATGGTCATCCTGACTGCTAAAGAGTGCATCCTCATCAATGCAGGCCGATCTTGGAAGTAAGTGCTCCATCAACCTGTCAGCCTCTGCAATCTGCTGAACCAATGGTGTCTCCAATAGCTGTGACTCCATCTCCTCTGGTTGACCTGTATGTGTGAGGTCAACTACCTGTATGTCCTGTACCTCCTCCTGGATCTGTGGGTCTACCTGTCCATGGTGTGCATCCCTCACACTAGGCTCATCCATCATACCTGACGTGCCACTGATCTCCTCATGTGACGTGGCTATGATGGGTGTCTGAACAGGTGACAGATGTGTCACAACCCCCATAGGAAGCTCATCATCTCTAGGTGATAACACATGTGAATCCTCACTAGTGTCACCACTCTGCTATGGTGTAAGGTCATCAACACCATGTGATATGTCTGCTGAAGTACTGGTGCTATCATCCTGTCCATCCAGCTGCTTGTCCACTACACAAGGGTCATCATCCTCCTCAAGCGAGCTAGTATCATCAACATATGAGCAAGAGTCACTATCACTAGCCTCTGTGCAAGAGTCACTATCATCATCAGACTACTCCAGATAAGAATCAATCGATCCATCCTCACATGCCTCATCATCACTGTCCTCTCATACCT
>JZKD02S0896650.1:150760-175506 GCA_000966675.3 Picea glauca
CCTGCAATCTTCTTTTTGTTCCAACTAGGATTTTTATAGGATAGGAACCATTGGAATGTTAATACCCCCCTGAAACTATTGATGGTTTCATATTCACTTGCACACTCCCCAATCCTGTTAACAATATCCATATTCACTGTAACTCTGCTAATCCCCAATGGCTGGCAGAAATCTAAGCTCTGATGCCACTGTAATGATCCCAAGCCATTATGCCAGGATCATCACGGTTTTGGTGTCTTTTTAAACTTTTTTTGGTTGTGGTATTTCATCAAACACTTTGTTGTCCTACTTCTTTAGATGAGTTTACTTGCTGAATGGCCTCTTGATTTCGGCCTTAGGGTTTACTGATGTGATATATATGTGTAATGTAGCAATAAACAAGAATATATAACCATGGAACATACCTCAACCATATGCAATATGATAGACAAGCAAAAAATTCTCAAACTGCTTTATTCATAAAATAGAGAAACCTGCTACAATGAAGATGCCGATCTGGAATACTCAATAGATGGCCAAGAAGATAGACACTAGAGCTGCTACAAAATGCTCCCGACAATACAAAATAATCCTCCAAAGGCTGGATAAGAGATGAAGACCAATGCCAAGTAGATCTGGGCCAAGTGCCAAACCCCTCAAGCTGGAAGATGCCACGCTCTAGTAGAAGGTTAAAACCATCAATAATTCGGCCCAACTGAAGGAAGACTCCAAATGAGTCCAAACTCTTCCAACTGATAGATCAGGGTGATAAGATCCCCCTCCTGAAGTCTCAGGCCGAAATTCCAAGGCTAACCCCTCCAAATGTTGAATCCTCTAATGAAACTGCGCCCTCTTGGATGCCTGAAACCCTAGATAACTCGACCCTGATGACGGAGGCCTCCAAATGCATGAAACTCCTCAGGAATATAGATCGGGACACTACAAGTCACTAGGTGAAGTCTCGGGGTCAGATCTGAAGTGTAACCCCTCCAAACTGACTAGATCTGAATCTCAGAAACGCCCTCCTTCTCTTCAATTCGTCCCACTGCTCTAGGAAATTATCTGAACCATAAAACTCTCTTCAAAAGCACTAGGAATGATGGTGAAGGCCCTGCAAGAAGAACCCATGTGATAGAATCTCCCAAAACCCTGCCAACCACTTGCAATGAACTTCCCTCAATGGATGGTGTGCCCCCCTTGCTAGAAACCCTCAAGTGATGCGCTCTCTCTCTACTTGCAAATGAAACTGATGTAGAATCCCCCTGCAACTAAGTAGATCTGGAACTAGAATGGTGTGGGAGCGTATTGCATCTCCGAGACCAAGCTTGGGACAAGCTAGGTGGAATCTTTCACCATCTAATCGTCCTCTAGGGTTTGTTAAGTCAAAACCCTCAAAACCCCCAATGTTGGGCTCACTAGCTAAAAGCCAGATATCAAAATAAGATCATACATGAATGCATGAGAAGAGGCCCTTCACTTTCCTTTATACTTTTGGCTCACCTTGTCCCTCTAAAGTGACCTTCATTTTATTAATATTTAATTAATTAATTAACCTTTTTACCTCTAAAAAGCTCCTTATCTCTCCTTGTGGCTTCCTTGGCCACTGAAAGTCACTTCTAGCCATCCCATCCTGTAGTGTTTCTCCTCTCGATTCCAATGAGATATTGCACTAAGAGGTTCCTCTAAGTAATGTGCCCAAAATGACCTCTTCAGTGATTTCAATTAACTTATAGCTCAAAATAGTCAAAATCATGGAAATCGTCGGAATGGAACGAAACCAAAGCCAACCTGTGTGGAATGGATCATAATGATGGAATATGATGATTGATGCAAGTTGGACCCTACAATGCCTCTCAAATGCCCATGTACTCGCTATAACATCCATCTGGTTACTCTGGTCATCATAAATCTCTGCACTGTGATGATGTCCCAAAGTGGGGACATTACAGTCCTCCCTGCTAGAAAATTGCTTGTCCTCAAGAAATAACCGAATCCACTCAAATAAAATACTAGGATCCCATGTCCACCTGTGGGATACACAGTAGAACCCATCGAAAGACGAACAATAGTACACTCCACCCCCTGGATCCCATATCAGGAAGTGAACTGCAATACTCTGCGAAGCATAGTCCGGAAAGATATCAACCCTGTGAACCTCCTGCACATGACACATGGACTCATCTTGGAATGAGTCCATCCTCCAAATCTCTACCAAGATCCACACGGCCCCCATCAACTGCACATGTTGATGCCAGAATGAGGTACTGCAAGACCTCCGTGAGACACCCTCAAGCACTATGATCCCCTCAATACTGAAGCTAAATGGAAAGTTAAAACAAATTTTCCCTACAAAGGTCCACTCGCCCCTGTCAGCCAGTGAAATTCTCAACCCTGCAATCCCTGGGTCCCACGCTAACCTCTATCGAAGATCACCATGTTGGCCCTGCACTACTCTGACCACGACTATTTGTCCCCTGCATACATACTGGATCCTCCTCTCCTGGATCCTCAAGCTGAAAGACCTGTGACCACCGAACCTGTTGTCCAGAAACTGTATCTGTAAAGGCATCTCTGTAGAAGAAGTACCTGTCCACCCATCTCCATGTCCTATCATGATGATCAAGAGTGAAAAGTTGCCTCTCTCTAACAGACAAATTTCTGCAGACCCACTCCAGACTGACCCCTGGTGGAGTGTGTGGCTCTCTAGCGCAACCTGGGTCATCATGTAGTCAGATATCCTTCTAGCCAAATGAACACCCGGATCCCATGGTAAATTTGGAATTTTATCACTTCCAATCTCCTCTAACTGCTCTTGTGTGAGACTGATCACTGTCAGAATCCCTCTGTGCTCATCTGCTATCCTCCTCATGCTATTGTCAATGATAAGTGTGTCAAAGAAGGATAACAGACATATCTGTAGTTGACTGTAGGACTGGAAGGCGTCACATGCTTTGGTCAATCCCAAGGATCCAACCAGAAGCTCGTCCATCGGTATCCATGATAGATGCTCTCCTGTGGTCATCACCAAATCCCAACCATCTAGTACAACTGGAAGTAACTCCTCCAACTACTGCTCAACCAACCTGCCTCTCTCATCTCCCATGCAACTACTGATATGGTGAAGGTGATCTCTCATAACTAGGTGTTGGTGCAAAAGAGTGACATCTGCATGCTCCCCTAGGTGTGTCTCCTCCCTGCAAGGCACTATACCCCTCTGAATCCCATCATAGATCTCGGCATGTCTCTGTGAGATATCACTCATCACTGTATGCTCCAGCCTACTCACGTTGTCTCCCATAGCCTCATGTTGCATCATAGATCCTGGGTGTACTGCTAGATCAACCTCTACATGGAGGTCAACCGTGCTCGGAACACAAATGGAAGTGTCATCCATCATTTGGTGCTCCTCTACTAGATCATCAACATCTCCTAGCAACATGATTGAATGATATACCTAAGTGTCCACTAGGATAGCTGAAGTGGATCTCTGACGAATCTCCTCAAGAGACTCAATATATGATATAGACTCTGATTCTTGAGGGGTTGTCTGTGTGCCTCTCAAGAATCCTCGAGTGCTCTCCAACTTCTGGGTGAGTCTGTCTACCTCCAACTCCTGCCCCCTCAAGGCCCCGTGATACAACTCACAAATCCCTCATGGGTAGTCCCTGTCTGTCAACAATTGCTGGTAGCCAGTCCTCATCATAGACACTCTCTTCCTAAGAGTGTGAAAATCATGCATGGAAAATCCTCCATCTGAGCTACCCTGTGCCACTGATGCTCTCCAATAGTAATATGCCATCACTGCATGCATGTCATCAATACGTCTAGTGGCTACCATGATCATAGACTCACTAACTCTCAACTGTGCTGCTAAGTGGTGTGACTCGTAATCATAGTCATGTTGAGGTACCCCCTCATGTCTCTCACTACTAGTGCCATCACTAACAACAATCTCTGCAGAAGATAAAGTGTTGAACTACCTATTGTCTATTGTTCCACTAGTTCTACCCATATGTAACTGCACATCATCCTCAACTGCTATCTCCCTCTGAGTCATACTATATCCATTGTGAGCAGTTGTATCCTCCTGTTTACTCAACCTGCTACTATCATCTGCACCTGGATCCCATATAGTTGTGTCCAGACACATGCTATGGTCATCCTAACTGCTAAAGAGTGCATCCTCATCAATGCAGGCTGATCCTGAAAGTAAGTGCTCTATCAACCTGTCAGCCTCTGCAATCTGCTCAACCAATGGAGTCTCCAATAGCTGTGACTCCATCTCCTCTAGCTGATCTGTATGTGTGAGGTCAACTTCCTGTACGTCCTTTACCTCCTCCTGGATCTGTGGATCTACCTGTCCATGGTGTGCATCCCTAACACTAGACTCATCCATCATACCTGATGTGCCATTGGTCTCCTCATGTGACGTGGCTATCATGGGTGTCTGAACAAGTGGCATATGTGTCACGGCCCCCATAGGAAGCTCATCGTCTCTAGGTGATTACACGTGTGAATCCTCACTAGTTTCACCACTCTGCTGGGGTGTAAGGTCATCAACACCATGTGATATGTCTGTTGAAGTACTGGTGCTATCATCCTATCCATCCAGCTGCCTATCCACTACCCAAGGGTCATCATCCTCCTCAAGCAAGCTAGTATCATCAACATCTGAGCAAGAGTCACTATCACTAGCCCCTGTGCAAGAGTCACTATCATCATCAGACTTCTCTAGATAAGCATCAATCGATCCATCCTCACATGCCTCATCATCACTGTCCTCTCGTACCTCAACAATATGCTTCTTACCCTTACCCCTACACCTATGATCAGGTTCCCAAGGCACCTTGCAACTGTAGCAACGTTGCATGCTCCTACTGGGCGTGGGGTTTCTCTGTTCTTCCATCCATCTAGCTTTCATAGCTCTGTTTTCCTCGGCTATGCCGACCCAATGTGTAACCTCATCTTTGCTCCAACTAGAATTTTTATAGGATACAAAATGATGGAATGTCATTAGACCTCTGAGATTCTCATTGAGGGTTTGATATTCCCTATCACAATCAACAATCCCTCTAGTAAAGTCCAAAACATCCATAGATTTGTTTTCCTGTGATGTGTTGACCCAATATGTAACCTCCTCTTTGCTCCACCTAGGATTTTTTATAGATAAAAACTGTTGGAATGTCAATTGAGCCCTAGTTTCCTCCCCAAGGGCGTAATATTCCCCTTTACAGAACATACTCTCTCTAGCAAGGTAAAACAAATACATCTCTCCTTATGGAAGACCCTCAGGTTGGCAGGAGTTTAAGCTCTGATACCACTGTAATGATCCCAAGCCATTATGTAAGGATCATCACAGTTTTGGTGTCTTTTTTAAACTTTTTGTTGAGTGAGGTATTTCGTTAAACACTTTGTTGTCTTACTTATTTAGATGTGGTTACTTGCTGAATGGCCTCTTGATTTCAGCCTTAGGGTTTACTAATGTGATATATATTTGTGTTGCAACAATAAACAAAAGATATAACTATGGAACATACTTCAACCATATGCAATATGATAGACAAGCCAAAACATCTCAAATCTTCTTTTATTCCTAAGATAGTAGAACCTGCTACAATGGAGATGCCGATTTGGAATGCTCGACAGATGGCTATGAAAATAGACAATAGAGCCGCTACAAAAAGCTCCCGATAATACAAAATAAGCCTCCAAAGGATGGATAAGAAATGAAGACTAATGCCACGTCCTACTGGATAGCTGAAGCTCCTCAACAATTCGACCCTGGTGCCAAAGATGTCCAATCACCTCAAGAAATATGCCAAACAGTAGATCGGGTGATGGCAAGAACAACCCAGGTGCTCGAATCTCCAAGATCCCTCTCAAACCCTGTAGATATGAACTCCTCCACTGAATGGTGCGCCCCACTGGATGCCTGAAACCCTAATAATTCAGCCTCTCTCCTAGAGACCTCCAACAACACCACCAATCCACTAGAATGATAGATCGGGGCACGACAATGAATACCCAAGTGCTCAAATCATCAAAATACCTGCTAGATCCTCAGATCTAGCTACCCTCCAAATAATGGTGCGCCCTCCTCTTGGGAAATCATCCCACTGTCAATACAAATAAATCTGCCACTGAAATGCCTCCGGAAACCACCAAGAATGATGCTAGGACACCTGCAAAGAAAATCTTGGTGTAATACCAAGATGTGTTGGTGTGTTATCCTCTTCCTCTCTCCCAGGATGGTCCATAGGACCTAGGAGAGACCATGAAGATGGGCATGACCACATTGTGTGATGTAACCCTTATGCGGTGATGTAAAGTTTATTGGTCACCTTGAGAATCATATGGACATATTTTGCCACTAAGAAAACCCCTTTGTCCTTCTTAACCCCTTGTTTGATCTTCACCTTTTGGTTTATGAGTTTGGGTTTGAGTGGGGTTTGTATTTTTGTTTTAGGGATTAGTAAGATTAAAATGGAAATATTAATTAATATTTAATATGACATTAAATTTATATTTATATTAATTAATATTTCATTATATTAATTACTATTTTATTTCCCTAAGCTCGAGCCTAAAACTATAAATAGAACCCCTCCCTCTCTTATATTACACTAACACTCACTCTCTCCTATGTTATGTGGCGGATTGATCTGAGATTTCATTCTAAGTGATGCGGCCTCCCTTGACTGTTCAATTCGGTTTCAGTCTAGGTGCTGGAAAGTGATTGTGTTGAGGGTTTCACTAGATGTTATGTTGAGGGTTGTCTCTCTTTTGAGTTGCTAGCTACTGCTAGATCCACCCTTCATTTGTTCTACCCTATTCTAAGCTGCCACCACCCTTCACTCTGCCATCCTTCAAGCAGTTGGCCCTCTTCTAAGTGGCGGACCCTCTTCTAGAGGTTGTCGTCCCATTCTTTGAGAAAATTTGGAACCTATGAGGGTTGTGGCTTTCATGTTGAGTTGCTAGCCCCTTACAGTAGGTAGTCGTCTACCTTTTTGGACAGATATGGAACTTCCAAACTTTCTCTCTCTTGCTGTCACACTTTTCTTCATGCAGATTCCTCACTATGTGTGGTTGGGATAAGGGTTTACCTCCAGAAATTCCTGTTTGGGGTTTGTTGTCTTTTCATTGTGGTTCTTCTATGGTGGCATAACAATCCTATATTCTCTTTTATAGAGATCTAACCCTTAGTGGTTGATCTATTATTCCAAAACTATATCTGAGCATATATTCAGAGGCTTAACATTTTCACATGTGTGTCAAGATCCTTCTTCATTACACAGAGGTAATCTTCAGAGGTAAGTAGCACTTCAGTTTGATCTATTTGTTAAACTCAGATCTACTATTTGAAATGTTGAATGTTCTAGATCTATAATCATTCTTGGTTTAGAGATCTGTTAGCTTACATTACTCAGAAACTTTTTGTTTAAGTTCAGATCTATCACTTTGCATATTCAAAAATCTTTTTAATGTTCAGATCTAACTGTAGTGTTTCAGATCTATTGTTTTCTTATACATCTCCGATTAGAGTTTTATTTTGATCTACTATGTTCTTATTGATCTAGCTAACAAAATTTTAAAAGTATATTTTATGTTATTCTTCCCTATTTCTAACATGGAATCAGAGCTTAGGGCGTGAAAAGAGCTCAAGAGTTGCAGACTTGAGCCTGCGTAGATCCTCTTCTTAGGGTTTTTTTTGCAGATTAGAAGTAAGTTTGTTTTTAAATCATCTCTGGTTTTCAATATGTCTCCTTCATTACTCTCAGCCTGTTCTAAGGCAGAGGCAGCCACAGGTCCATGAAAAATCTGAGGTTATTAAACAACAGGATTGGGTTGATTATAGGAGCAGATCCAAGCCCTATCTAAGCCTCTTCCAAGCCCTTAATGTTTAGGGATTTGAGAAAGGGAACATGGTTTTCATATTGATTAGTTACAAGGGGAGTAAATGTCTCTAGATGTCTCAGCTTTGTTTTTTTATCTTTAATGAGGCCTTGTAGTATGAATCCACTAGATTATTAAATCCTTGGAAAATCTTAATATTGAAACACATTCTCAATGGATTTCTTTGTCTCTTACTCCATGCTATAATATGTGTGTATATTATACACTCAGATAGCAAGTCTTGGAACAGGATTATTGTCAACCATCACTCTCTTTAGAAGTCTATTTTATCCAAGACCAAAAACCTTTTGGGAAAAGTTAATTGTTTAGTGCTCAATTTATTCCTTTGGAAAGGAACGTGAATTATTGTCATTTCCCTCAATACTAACTTTTAGAAAATGACTAGAACTAATTGAGCATAAAAGAAAGTTCAATCTCTCTATTATTAATTGTGCATTGTTAGTCAAGGTCCAAGGATGATACCTATCTCCACATGCTAAGCATTGTTCCTTCAAAAGAATTGGTGTAGAGACCTCGTCTAGCATGTATCCTAGCCAACAGAAAGATACTCCTTGGAAGTTGCTTCTGCACTTCTAAACCTTTATGTCACTGACAGACTTGAAAATTTTTGAAGATTGTCAACTCTGCTTTTATTTAGCAAGTGAGATCTGAATGACTGTGGCAAGCTCTACTTGAGCCGAGAAAAATGACTCTTTAGTTTAGGCCTCTGCTTTAACAAAGTCTAAACACCACACCATGCTTCTCTCAGTTGGGACTACCTCTATGACAAGAAGATATCCATTACACATTTTATTTGGTTTGATTGATGTGGAGAGGATAGTGAAAGACTATCTTGTTTATTGTCTTATACACTTGTGAGATGCAAGTTTGGGTGCCAAAGAAAACCTGTTTGGATCTTTGGTGGAGTGACCAATGCTAGTTGGGTGAGATTCCTTTTTAGGAGAATCTGGAGGCTAGGGTCCTTTATCTTTGGTGTATCATTGGTTTTTTGAAGGGGGACTCCTAGTAAATCCTCTAGTTTACCCTTGATTATCTGTTGATTTTCAAGACTTTTCTCCATTCTTTTTTACTGAAAATTAAATGATAACACTTACCTCCAGTAACCCTTTTCTCACTTCTGAGCTAGGTCGAGCTAGTTGAAGGTCTATTACAGAATGCTTGGGAATGTAACCATCATCTTGAAGATCACAAGAGATAGGTTTCATATTTTATAATGTTATTGTTACTAATGCCTGGTGAGTTCTTAGCTTTCATTTAATAAGATTTTGGTAAATTACAATGGCATTGACAAATCATTGGTAAAGGAATTTCAATGGGAAACTATGTAACTTCAGTAAATGATAGCACCTTATGCACTTAATGGTCATCCTACAAAGAGTACACGAGCTTTAAAGTTAACTACAATACATTGAGTGGTGGAAACTTGGCAATGTCTTTGGTGATTGGCTTTGAGAAAAACATGTGAGGGCTGACTTTTGTAAGAACATAATTTGGGACAATGTAGTCTTTGGCCTCATTCCTTAAGACGTATTATTAACTCGTAGAATATGGATGAATAATGTATTATCCACAGGACAGTGGGATAATCTCTTAAGGATATGGAATTACTTGAACTAACAGATTTATATCAAACATCTGCATGCACAGAAGATGTCATAGATAGCTTGAGTTGGTAACAGGCTACAAAGTACAAGTATGTCTTCAGCCTAAGCAAGTTTATGGATACTCCATTTACATTCATTTTTGTGACTACTAATGACAACAAGAAGAGCTATGTTTACCTTCCTGTCATATTTATGAATCTGTGTCTCAATGGAATACTGTCAGAATCTCATATGTATTTTTGTTATATGACCAAGGAATTTGTGATCTCAGCACATACTTATTATAAATTGATGTAAGTTAGGTCTTTCTCCCTAGTTTGGAAACCCAACAGTATGTTGGTCTATTATCTCTGATATGAAAGACAACATGTAACCTTGGGTTATTTTCTTGGTTAAGGAGTCCAACAAATTATCTTGGTAGTTGGGGTATTTTTCCTCGTTTTGGGAACCCTAAAGTTATCTCCTTTTTTATCGAGAGTCCTTAGATTGTAATTGAGCCATTATCCTTGGAAAAGGAGCTCAACAAGTTTGACTCAACTTTTCATATTAAAATTGGTACTGGCACCAAGAACATCTTGAAGAGATATGACACCAGATCATAGTCAAAGGATCTTATAGGTTTAGAGGGAGCCAGTTTACACATGCAGGGAGGCAGACATTTTATGAGACTTGAAGGAAACAGTGCCTGCATATGAGTTAGACCATGACCTACAGCAGATGGCAGTATTAAGGTTAAATTTGTGACTTGTGACTTCTCTTAGAAAGAAGGGATTATCTATGACAAGATCCTTACTTCCATTAGGATCCTTATCTCTCTTGTCGCATTTTTTTTTATTTGAAAACTTCCCTAGATATATGTTAAGACTGTTTTTTCTTAACAGTGAAGTTGAGCAAGAGGCTATCCATGGGAAAGAATCCCATAGATTATAACAAGCTCCAAGAGCTTGGTATGAAAGTATTGAAAATCTCTCTATAGAGTCTTGGGTTCACCAAGAGTATTGTAGATCCCAATCTTTATATAAAGATTGTACAAAATCATCCTGTTATCTTAGGATGATCTGTTCCTTATAGGAAAGGAAATCTTGGATAGCTCAGATTAAGAGGGAGCTCTTCAGTAGAAGTTGAAGACTTGGGTCTTTTGCATTATTGTTTTGAGCTTAGAGGTGTGATAGAATCCAAGTGAGATGTGTCTCTCACAAGAGCAAGTACGCAGTTGATATGCCCCGTAGACTTGGCATATTGGACTGTAAGTCCATATCCACACCGATGATTTCCAAAATTGAAGAAGCTATAAGATCAAGCTATAGTTTCAGATCCGGAATACCTTTTTGAGTCCTTAATGTATCTTATACATACTAGACCAGATTTTTATCATGTAGTGAATGCCCTCATCCACTTCATGTGTGAACCGAAGAATATTCATATGGTTGGTGTTAAACCTTTTTTGAGATATGTTCAAGAGACTATAGCCTATGGTCTTAGATACACTTCAGTGGAAGTGTAATGCTTCATGGTTATACATATTCAGATTGGATGGGTAGTACAGTGGACCGGAAGAGTACTTCCAGATATTTTTTTAGCTTGGGTTCAACTATGTTCTCTTGGTCCAGTAGGAAACAGGGCTCCATAGCCCAGAGCACTGTAGAGGCATAATACTTTGCTGCAAGTGATGCCGGTATAGAAGCAGAGTGACTCAAAAATCCACTCTCAGATTTGTTCAGTGTTGAGTTGGAACCCACAGTAATCCACTGTGATAAATAGAGTTGTGTAAAGCTCTTCGCGATTCCTGTGTTTTTATGACAAAACACATTGAGATGAGATATCACTATGTTCAAGACATAGTACAGAAGAACATTCTCAGTATTCAGTATATTCCGACGGCAGAACAGATGGTAGATATTTTGACCAAGTCACTGTCCTTAAACAAAGTTTGTGTACTTTCAAGACAAACTTGGTGTTGCTAAGAATACCTCTCTTGCTGAGAGGGAGTGTTGAATTTAATGCAGCTGCAAAAGGCATTCTCCTGGAGGATGGCATAAGACCCTAATTGTGGACTAAGGCCCCCAGTACTCTCCAGGGGTTCTTGGTCTGGGACCAAGCAGTTAGAGCCATGGAAAAAGACCCTTGTGAGGCCCCCCAGTAGATAACTAGGGTTCTTGGTCTAGGACCAAGCAGAAAGACCCTTGTATGGGCCCTGTAATGTCCCCACTTTGGGACATCATCACAGTGTAGAGACTTATGATGACCAGAGTAGCCAGATGGATGTTATAGCGAGTACAAGGTTATTTGAGAGGCATTGTGGGGTCCAGTTGGCATTGATCATCATATTCCATCATTATGAGCCATTCTACATAGGTTGGCTTTGGTTTCGTTCCATTCCGACGATTTCCATGATTTTGACTATTTTGAGCTATAAGTTAATTAAAATCACTGAAGAGGTCATTTTGGGCACATTACTTGGAGGAACCTCTCAGTGTAATAGCTCATTGGAATCGGGAGGAGCAACACTATAGGATGGGATGGCTAGAAGTGATTTTCAGTGGCCAGGGAAGCCACAAGGAGAGATAAGGAGATTTTCAGAGGTAAAAAGGTTAATTAATTAATTAATTATTAATAAAATGAAAGTCACTTTGGAGGGACAAGGTGAGCCAAAAGTATAAAGGAAAGGCAAGGGCCTCTTCTCATTATTCATGTATGTTTATCATTTGATATCTGGCTTCTAGCTAGTGAGCCCAACATTGGGGGTTTTGAGGGTTTTGACTTAGCAAACCCTAGAGGATGATTCGGTGGTGAAAGATTCCACCTAGCTTGTCCCAAGATTAGTCTCAGGGATGCAATACTCTCCCACACCATTCTAGCTCGGTTCTACATCAGTGCAGGAGGGTTCTTCATAGTCACATGCACATGAAGAGAAGGAGGGCGCACCATTGGGGGTTTCCAGCAAGGGGGGCACACCATCCTTGGAGAAAGATTCGTTGTAGGAGATTGGCAGGGCCTTTGGATATTCTGTCACTTGGGTTTTCATTGTAGGGCCTTGGACATCAGATCTAGTCCATTCATGAGGAGTTTCAGGTGCTATTTAATTTATTAGATGCATGGGACGAACTGGAGGAGAGGAGCAAAGTTCAAAAATTGGTTTTAGTCATTTGCTAACTCAGATCTTCACCATTTCACTTGGGACTTCACCAGGGAGGTAACTAAGCTCCGATCTATCACTTTGGATAGTTTCAGGATGTTTGGAGGCCTCATTCATCCAGGTCGAATTATTAGGGTTCCAGCCATCCAGGGGGGCACACCATTTAGTGGAGGGTTTCAGATCTACATGGTGTGAGAGGGATCTTGGAGATTCAGACACCTGGGTTGTTCCTACCACCACCCATTATATTGTTTGGCATCTTTCTTGAGGTGATTGGACACTTTTGGCAGCAGGGCCGAATTGTCGAGGAGCTTCAGCTATCCAGCACGACATGACACTTTCTAGCTTGGAGGTTTAGCATTCATACGGACCAAATCTACTTGTATTCAGTCTTCATTGTATATCCAACCGTTGGAGGCTTATTTTGTATTGTCGGGAGCTTTTGTAGCATCTCTACTATCTATCTTCTTGGCCATCTGTTGGCATCTTCATTGTAGCAGGTTCTTCTATTTTATTAATAAAGAAGATTTGAGATGTTTTGGCTTATCTATCATATTGCGTATGGTTGAGGTATGTTCCATGGTTCTATCTTCTTGTTTATTGCTGCAATACACATACATAACACATCAGTAAACCCTAAGGCAGAAATCAAGAGGCCATTCAACCAATAAACACACCTAAACAAGTATTCCAACCAGGTGTTTGACGAAATACCACAACCAACAAAATTTTTAAAAAGACACCAAAATAGTGATGATCCTTGCATAATGGCTTGGGATCATTACAGGCCCCTAGTAGATGATTGGGGTTCTTGGTTTGGGACCAAGCAGTAAAGACCCTAGATGTATTCTAGGGCCCCTGGATATGTTATAGGGAATCCTTTCCCTGAGCTTCGATTGATCCTTGGATGTGTTCCTTGGTGGTTGATGTAAGTCCCTAGAAGTGTCTAGGGCCCCTGGATGTGTTCCAGGGTACCCATGCCTAAAGTATGGGTTGATCCTTGGTCTTGTACCTTGGTGGGTAAGACCCCAGATGTGTTCTGGGGCAACCTAGTCTTTGACCAGGTAAATCTTGGTGTAATACCAAGATGTGTTGGTGTGTGATCCTCTTCTTCTCTCCCATGATGATTCATAGGACCTAGGAGAGACCATGAAGATGGGCATGACCACATTGTGTGATGTAACCCTTATGCTAAGTCACATGGTTTGGGTTCGAGTTTGAGTTTGACAGCGATTAGGTTCGATTCGGGTTCGAATTTTCCAATAAGGTTCGAATGAGGTTCGGCTTTAGGTTTGGCTATATATATTGAACCCTAATTAAATCTCATCCCAAACCTTAATAAAATTCTCCTTCAAATTCGTCCTAAGGTTTGAATTCGAGCACCGGTTCGAGTTCGTTTAGGTTCGGCATTATGTTCGACTAACCTTGAGGTTCGCCGAATTTTGAACCTCAAGCTTTAGGTTCAGCGAACCCCGTGACTTAGCCTTTATGCAGTGATGATAAAGTTTATTGGTCACCTTGAGAATCATATGGACAAATTTTTCCACTAAGAAAACCCCTTTGTCCTTCCTAACCCCTTGTTTGATCTTCACCCTTTGGTTTATGAGTTTCGGTTTGAGTGGGGTTTGTATTTTTATTTTAGGGCTTAGTAAGATTAAAATGGAAATATTAATTAATATTTAATATGACATATTAGATTAATATTTATATTAATTAATATGTCATTATATTAATTACTATTTTATTTCCCTAAGTCCTAGCCCATAACTATAAATAGAACCCCTCCCTCTCTTCTATAACACTAACACTCACTCTCTTCTATGCTATGTGGCAGATTGCTCTGAGATTTCATTCTAAGTGTTCTGGCCTTCCCTTGACTGTTCAATTTGGTTTCATTCTGGGTGTTGGAAAGTGATTGAGTTGAGGGTTTGACTAGATGTTGTGTTGAGGGTTGTCTCTCTTCTAAGTTTCTAGCTACTGCCAGGTCCATCCTTCATGTGTTCTGCCCTATTCTAAGCTACCGCCACCCTTCACTCTACTAGCCTTCAAGCAGTTGACCCTCTTCTAAGTGGCGGACCTTCTTCTGGAGGTTGTCGTCCCATTCTTTGAGCATATATGGAACCTATGAGGGCTGCGGCCTTCATGTTGAGTTGCTAGCCCCTTACAGTAGGCAGTCGTCTACCTTTTCGGACAGATCTGGAACTTCCATACTTTCTCTCTCTTGCTGTCACACTTTTCTTCATGCAGATTCCTCACTGTGTGTGGCTGGGATAAGGGTTTACTTTCATAAATTTCAGTTTGGGGTTTGTTGTCTTTCCATTGTGGTTCTTCTATGGTGGCATAATAGTCATATATTCTCTTTTATAAAGATCTAACCCTTAGTGGTTGATCTATGATTCCAAGACTATATATGAGCATATATTCAAAGGCTTAACATTTTCACATGTGTGTCTAGCTCCTTCTTCATTACACAGAGGTAATCTTCATAGGTAAGTAGCACTTCAGTTTGATCTATTTGTTAAACTCATATCTACTATTTGAAATGTTGAATGTTCTAGATCTATAATCATTCTTGGTTCAAAGCTCTGTTAGCTTACATTGCTCAGAGAATTTTTATTTAAGTTCAGATCTATCACTCTGTATATTCAGAATTTTTTTTAATGTTCATATCTAACTGTAGTGTTTCAGATCTATTGTTTTCTTATACATCTCTAATTAGAGTTTTATTTTAGATCTACTATGTTCTTATTGATCTAGCTAACAAAAAATTTAAAAGTATATTTTCTGTTATTCTTCCCTATTTCTAACACTTTCTTTTTCTCTTTTGATCTTTTGCTCTTGTGCTACAAGGGAATAGTTGAGGGCCATTGTCCTGGCTTGGTGACCAGAGGTGACAGTGTCATCCACAAATCAGTTCACGAAAATGAGAAGGTTGTCTCGTGATAAGACCCCCTTTCTCTTGGCTACACAACCAAGAGCCATTGCCCTAGCTTGGTGACTAGATAGATGGTAATTTCATACCGCTACATGTCCATGGTCATAATAGGTCGGCTCGGGATGAGACCTCCTATCCATCAAATAATACCTTGAGTGTTCACGTTATCTTGTGGGTCCCCTTTTCTTACTGAAAATCTTTTCACTACTTTCTCGGAGATCCCTGGGTGAAGCATCGTGAAGGTTTCAAAATGGCTTTTAACTCTTGCCAGCTACTTTTACCCTCTGGGCCTTTAGCCCCCCCTTCTTCCCACGAGGTAAGGTACAACCCTTCCTAGTGTAGCCAATCCCAATGCCCAAAAGATGGGGAGATGGAAGGAATAAAGATGGAAAGTGGTAAGTATGGAGGGAACAGGCGATGACTCTTCAAAGACCCACGTAGTAACAACCCATCCTAAAGGGAAATCAACTTACTAGGGCACTATGTCACCCTCCCAGGTTTAAACAAGGAAAAGAGCATAATTTCCAAGCAAACGTCATGAAATGAAGAAGGATTCAATACAAAATGTTCAAGTGCTTCAAAAATCAAAGTGATACATACCATGATACCCGAACTCATTACCTCATGGAGCAAGACCCACTTCCATTTCAGGAGTAGGCCAATGTGATGGATGTTGTTGTTGGCGATATGTGGACTATACTTGGAGAAAAGAGGGGCCCTCTGGGGCTATGCTTAGGTCGTCCGGCTCTCGACACTCCATGTCTAGAACCTGTGGGCCTCGAGACATGATCTCCTTAGTTAGCCCTAGGCTAGGGATAACATCTGGGTCCAACTCGGGGACATGTGCTCACCGTAGAGCACATGAGAACCTCAACATCTTTGGTATGACATGTGCTTGTTAAATCTCAACAAAAGATATTAGTAACATCTAGGGTGGTGATATCACCCTTTATTCATCGAAATCGAAATAAAAGCATTACTAATCTAACATATGATCATGAGCATATATACAAATGAAGCAAAGAAAATATGAAAATTTAACTACAACTATACTAGAATGATATGCAATGGTATGTACAATGGATGAAAATGCCTACCTACTTCTATTTACTTGTTGGTTGAATGCTAGGTGTAGTCATATAACCAGTGAAACCATTCTCGCAACGCCTCATAATACCTGGCTATGTGCTTCATCATAAACCAAAACAATGACAAGTTAAGCACAAAAATAACATGATTTAGAGCATGCATTATATCATAGGAAATCGTAAGGTCTAGCTCATGGAGGCGGGAGGGAGGGACAAAATTATTCCAAGTCACACTTCTAGAAAAGTTATCAATACATCTCATAAAATGATCGTGAATGGTCAAAGACTCAAGAGGTTGGCTCAAAGAGTTTGAAAGTTGACTATCTTGGATGCCATCAATCCCTAAAGTCTGAGAAGGGACTAGCAAGAATCTAGAGGACGATTGACAATTTCTTAAGGGAAAGATGAAAGATTAGATAATAAACTTCTTCTTAAGGTATTCAACCTACCCTTGAATTCTAAAAGTAGGATCTTCCCTAGAGAAAACTTGGGACAAGGGACATGTTTCCCAACTGCATCCTTAGTGACATAACGAGGTAAAGTAATCAAAGGGAGATGGAAAGCCTTGTCACAAGTATCCTGCTTTAGGAAAGAAACATCCTCACCCTTATCAAGATCTGAGCACAATGACGGTTGATAATCTTCTTCATAGAATAAATCCAAGCTCAAAGGAATTCTCATCAAAATCCTAAAGGTATGACCAGAAATCATCATGAGAACATAGCACTAGATCATCCTCGGGCATTTGGAAGATGTTTGTAACTATATCATCTCCTTGTTGCCAAATGTCAGAAGTAACCTGATATGATAGCTGTAAAGGAAACATTTGGAAATGATCCTCAATGTCATAAATAGGATCCCCATCATAACCAATCACATCCCATTTATGTTTCCCAACATGTATGAACTCGTCAATATTATTAACCATGTCATTTACTTTATCATAAAATGAAGGGCATGTTATCCCCACTTTTTAGGGATAACTAGGAGATCATGTCTCGAGGCCCACAGGTCCTAGACATGGAGTACCGAGAGCAGGATTGACATGAGAATGGCCCTAGAGGGCCCACCTTTTCTTCATTCATCATCCTTGTCTTGTCAGTAGCAGCAGCATCCATAACCATCGGCTTGATCCTGTATCAGAAGAGGTTCTTTCTCCATGAGGTAATTGGTCCAGGTATCATGGTATGTGTCACTTTTGATCATTAAAACCTTTAAATATATTCATCTGAATCCTTTTATCTCTAACAACTGCTAGGACCTTACATTTGCCCACTTGACCATGCTTGGGGGAATTAACAGGGTGCCCTAGCAAGCCTATGCCCATAGGTTTTGGTTTGCCATTGAGGGAATTTCTGAAAAGCCATCGTCTACTCCCATCATAACACCACTGTTTCATATTATCTCCCACTCATTTATCCCACTCCCCTTCTCCGGGCATTGGGTTGACCTATTTACAGGATGGCACCGTATCTCGTGGGAAGAAGGGGCTAAAGGCCCAGAAGGTAAAAGAAGCTGCTAAAAGACAAAAGCCTAGAAATGAAACCTCGAGATGCTTCGCCCAGGGATCCCCGAGAAGGCAATAAAAAGCCTCTCAACAAGAAACAAGAGGGACCCGAAAAATAACAAAACAAGACCTAGTCAGAGGATAGGGGGTCTCATCACGAGCCAACCTATTAGGTCCATGGGTACCTAATAGTATGGCATTGCCACCATCTGGTTACCACGCTAGGGCAGTGACATTTGGTTGCATGGCCAAGGGAGAGGGCGTCTCATCATGAGTAAGCCTTCTCATCTCTGTGAAAGTACTTGTGGGTAACACTGTCAGCCCTGGTCACCATGCCAAGGCAGTGTCCCCTGGTTAGTTCTTGAACAAAAAAAAGGCAAATAAAAGAATAAAACAAGAATAAAAAGAATAAAGGCAAGAATGGGCTTGGAAAAAGTGCATCCATGATAGGTACAGCTCGCCTTCTACAAAGGCACCCACAGGTAACACTTATGCATCCTTGGCCCTCACTGCACCCACATGTTTGGACATCCCTTAGCCACATCACCTCACTTACATGGCTTGGATGAGGTCTTTCTGGAAAATTTCCTTTTCTTGTGGACACTAGCCTAATAGGACGCCTTGACCTTTTCTCTAATCTTGTATTGCAAGTTTTTGTAATGTCTTTGAGCTATTGACTAATGTATTAGGGGTTTTATGCATATGTTTAATAAAATTGATGATGAGATGTGATTAACATTGCTATGATCCCTGTGACTGATGAGCCCATGGAGGGCGTATCTTTTGATGTGCAGGACCATGCCTGACAGACAGGTACCACTTGGACCAGTACACATGGGGAGATGACCAGTTTGGACCTCCATGGGGCTGAAGAGTCCACCAGATGGATGCTGAGACCCCATCAGGGGGTAGAGACAGGACATAGTTTGATCAGGGGTTTTGCACTTGAGAGGAAGAGGACGTTCCACCAGAGACACTCTGGCAGGACTAGACCTAGGGGGAATGACCCCTTTTCAGTGGAACGCTAGCCTTGGAAGGCTTATGACGTACCCATCTTCACCATGATGTCATCCAACTTCATGGACACTTTTGGAGGTAGACTGGGCAGCAGTGGCACGTGTGGCATGTTCGAGAGGCCCCTGGAGGGGCTAACATTTTGCTTTTGGATGCTACACTGGCCCTAGAAAGGGCTAACATCTCCCTCAGAGGGACTTGACATCTCATCTTTTTCTTGATTAGGGTTTTACTTAACAATTTAATGTAAAAACAATATTATTTTGGTATTATGGCCTTGTCGGCCTTTTTATGACCTAAAAAATTAAATTAGGTCATTGATACAATATATATTGAGGATTTTGATCCTCATTTTATCATCATCTTTCACTCACCACTTGGTGAGGTCTGAAATTTGCGCCCTACTTTAGGGTTTTGGCTGATTTAGTGAGGCACACTTGTTGAAGGAAGATTATCTTGGCATTTTTTGGCATTTCTCTTGATGGAAGGTGTTACAACTAGGGTTTGCTATGATGTTTCTTGGTGAAATGTAAGTGAAATTGTGCAAAACTTCTTAATTGAATGGTTGTATTGTTATTACTTGCATTTATTATTATAAATTTTCTGCATAAAGCCTAGGTGACAAGCACACATAATTTGTCCTTGTCTCATGTCCCTGTCAAGATTTCTAGCCATTTTGTTTGCTGAAGTGAGATAGAGCCTTGCCATAGCAACACTCTACTCTTTCATGCTAAAGAGGATTGAGCCTAGCCTTAGCTACACTCATTTTTCCCCTCTTCATATGCTAGTCATACTTTCTAGAGCTCAAGAAGGAGGAGACTTCCCAGGCCTAGGTTATCTACACTTAGGATCGTTTTCTTCAAGGGTTTGATGATAGAGCCTTGCTGTAGCAACACTCTCCCTCATTTGACTCTCTTGTCTTGACTTTATCTTTCATTCTAGCCATTTTTCCATTTAAGGAAGGAGGAGAGAGCATGAGACCTTTCCATAGAAACACCAGAGTGAGCCTCTCTCCCCTAGGGTTTTGTCTCTGAGGCCCTGCCATAGCAGCACTTCAAAGCTCTTCCTTCCAGTCCTTAGCCGTCCTCCTTCAACTTCTGCATCCTTCATTATTGACTCCATTTAACCCTAAAGGCATTGATCTAAGACCTCAAATATTGAAGTAGAACCTGATATAAACACTTTTAATACCTTTGAATTGAAAACCTAACTGCACTAACCCTAGCTCTACCTAACCCTACTAACCCTGAATGCTGACGTCACTCCTTGCTATTATATCATTGATGCAACAACGTTTTGTCTATGAGCAATTGAATGGTAGTTGAGGGCATTTATTAGATTAAGTATTGATTGATTATATTGGATGCCATATCATTCTTGTATTTATTGACAAGTGATACATTTATCATTGCTATTTTGTAAACATTGACTTTGTCAACATTTACTTTTAAATTTCTTATATTGAATATCAGATAGTCACTGATTTATATGAAGTACTAACCAAGATTGCACGTATCAATTTCCTTGTTGTATTGTCTCAAGTAGGTGCTTTTCTTTTCTTTGGTTATACCTTATTATTGGTTGTTTAGTCGGGACTATCTGATTGGCGGTGATCTGTGAAGGGGGAATTTGTCCTTGTCATTTTATCCTTTGCCCTTTCAAAACCCCAAGTCACCAGGGACGTCTCCCTTGGGCCTAGCCTCCCTAAAGAGAAAGATCCTTCCCATCATGGTGACATTGGGTGGGATAGGTTCTTGTTACGCCATTTTTTCCCTCTACCTTATAGCCTTTTATCCTAGCTACAAACTGTGCGATAATAGGGCCTACAACATCCAAGGGCTCCTCTAACACATCTTCACATTCCAAATCACAAAATAAAGCATCATCAAAATCTTGGAAAGGGAAACAACTTACCGTATTCACTTCTTCCTATGCAAGAGCGTCAAAGGCTTGGATAACTTCATCAAATGGAAGAGAAAGCATCAATACCTCATCCTCATGACTTGCCTCTACATATTTAGCTTCAACACAATTCAGAGGGTCTAGCTCGTCCAAGGATTCCCTTACCTCTTCACCTTTTGAATCATAGAATAGGGTATCCTGAAAAGAAAAATGACTAACCTCATTCTCTTCTTCTTGTGCAGGAAGAATAGGATCTCGAATGGATTCATCAGAGGGAGGAGCACACATTAATACTTCATCAGCATGTTTGTTATCTTTAGGCTCTCGCTCTTCAACCAGGTCCTCATTATCCTCGGTAGAAGCATGAGTAAATTCTTGCTCTTCCTTATGGGATTGGTAACCTTCATTAGGATCTTTCTCCTCACCCTTTTGTTGGTCAGTGACCTGTTCCCCTCTTTCTTGGAACTTACTAATGAAGATCTCAAGGGAAGCTAATCTCTCCAGACTAGGAGCATCTAGGGTGTCTTTTGGGTCATCGAACTTGATTTCGAGAGAGAGATATGTTCTTCCTTGGGCAAAGAGATATTTGCCTCAATTTCTATAAACATATGATAAAACTTCTTGGATCATTCTCGGCTCCTCCTGATCGAGGAGGAATCCTAGTTGTGTTAAAAGTGAATTGGTATAGAGATAAACGTGATAATTGTCTTTAGGATGATCACTTCTAGGAATTTGCTGTAACAAATTCTCAAACCTGGTATGGAACTCCTTGACAATCTCGTTCTTAGTTTGTTTCACGTATTCAAGTCTTTTTATCAACATGTGGATATCTTCTAGTTTAATATTATATTTCTCAAGAAAGGTTTCTTCTAATTGGTCCATAGATGTGATGATGGCATCAGGGAGACTATCATACCATTTCTTGGCATCGCCATGAAGAGTGGTAGAGAAACATTTCATCGCTAAATCTTCAGCATCATCACTGATAGGGTGGAGATGAAAGAAAGCCCAAAAATTATCACTATGATCTTCGGCTCTAACCCCATAATTACCAGTGAATCTAGGGAGCCATTTTTTATACCTCGGCGGCATTTGTCAAGGGTATCCCACAATTTAACTCATATCCAATGGTTTAAAATTACCTGGGTCCTGTTATCGCATAGTTTGTAGCTAGGATAAAAAGCTATAAGGTAGAGGGCCAAACTGGCGTAACAAGAACCTATCCCACCCAATGTCACCACAATGGGAAGGCTCTTTCTATTTAGGGAGGCTAGGCCCAGGGGAGACGTCCCCGATGACCTGGGGTTTTGAAAGGGCAAAGGATAATAGGACAAGAACAAGTTACCCCTTTCACAGATCACCGCCAATCAGATAGTCCCAACTAAACAACCAATAATAAAGTATAACCAAAGAAAAGAAAATCACATTCTTGAGACAATACAACAAGAAAACTGATACGTGCAATCATGGTCAGTACTTCATATATATTAAAGACTATCTGATATTCAATATGAGCAATTAAAAGTAAATGTTGATGAAGTCAATGTTTACAAAATAGTAATGGCAGTCATGTCACTTCATCAATAAATCCTAGAATGATACAACATTCAATACAACAAACAACCTCTTAAATCAATTAATGCCTTCAACTATCATTCAATTACTCAAAAGACAAAACGTTGTTGCAAATAGGATGAAATATTCAAAGATGACGCCAACAACTTAGGGTTAGTAGGTTAGGGTTAATGTAGTTAGGGTTTCAATTCAGAAAAGTTTTGAGAGTGTTTGGATTCAATTCTACTTCAACGTTGGAGGTCTTGGGATCAGTGCCTTAGGGTAGAATGGAGTCAAAAAGTGAAGGACGCACAGGTTGAAGGTGACGAGATTTAAAAGGACTAGAGGGAAAAGTTTCAAGGTGCTGCTAAAGCAGAGCCTCAAAGACAGAACAGTAGGGTAGAGAGGCTCACTTCGGTGTTGCAAAAGCAAGGCCTCATGCTCTCTCCTCCTTCCCGACAAACGACTATCTCAGATGAAGCATAAAGTCAAGACGAGAAGGCTTAAAGAGGGAGAGTGTTGTTGTGGCAAGGCTCTTTCTTCAAATTCTAAAGAAAAATGACCCTAGGTGTAGATAACCTAGGCCTAGGACGTCTTCCTTCTCTTGGACTTTACAAGGTACGGTTAGCACAGGGGAAAGAGAAATAAGGAGTGTAGCTACGGCTAGGCTCTCTTCCTCTCTTTCAATGGCTAAAGGTTTCTCTATCATGGGACATGAGACAAGGACCTACTTGTGTGCTTGTCACCTAGGGTTTTGATTCAGCAAATTTATAAGCAATATGCAAGAAATTTAAACTACAACCATTCAATAAGAAGTTTTGCAGAARAAACACTTACAATTCATGAAGAAATAACCATGCAAACCCTAGTTGTAACACCTTCCTTCAAGAGAAACACCATAAATGCCAAAAATCTCTTCCTTCAACAAGTGCACATCACTTAGTTCAGCCAAAAACCCTAATAGGGCACTAAAAATCAGACCTCACTATGAGTGAGTGATAATTGATGATAAAAATGAGAGTCAAAACCCTCAATATATAGTGTATCAATGACCTAATTTTACCTTTTAGGTCATAAAAAGGCCGACAAGGCCATAATGTCAAAATAATAATGTTTTTATATTACATGCTAAGTAAAAATCCCTAATCAAGTAAAAATAAGAGTGAAATCCCTTTCAAGGGAGACGCTAGCCCTTTCTAGGGCAAATGAGACACCAAGGAGCAAAACGTTAGCCCCCCAGGGGCCTCTCCAACATGCCACACGTGCCACTGCTGTCCAGTCTACCTCCAAACGCATCCATGAAGCTGGATGACGTCATGGTGAAGATGGAAACGTCCCAAGCCTTCCAAGGATGGCATTCCACTGAAAAGGGGTCATTCCCCCCAGGTTTAGTCCTGTCGGAATGCCTCTGATGGAATGTCCTCTTCCTCTCTGGTGCAAAATCCCCGATCCATCTCCATCCTGTCTCTACCCCCTGATGGGGTCTCAACAGCCATCTGGTGGGCTCTTCATCCCCATGGAGGTCCGAACTGGTCATCTCCCCATGTGTACCAGTCCAAATGGTACATGTCCGTCGAGCATGGTCCTGCACATAAAAAGCTACGCCCTCCATGGGCTCATCAGTCACCGGGATCATAGCAATGTTAATCACATCTCATCATCAATATTATTAAACATATGCATAAAAACCCTAATACATCAGTCAATAGCTAAAAGACATTACAAAAACCTGCAATACAAGATTGGAGAAAAAGACAAGACGTCTTATTGGGCTAGTGTCCACAAGAAAAGGAAAGTTTCCAGGAAGATTTCATCCAAACCAT
This sequence comes from Picea glauca, assembly GCA_000966675.3. NCBI lineage: Eukaryota > Viridiplantae > Streptophyta > Pinopsida > Pinales > Pinaceae > Picea > Picea glauca. The sequence goes on from JZKD02S0896650.1 coordinate 175,217, forward strand.
GTAAGTGAGGTGATGTGGCTAGGGGATGTCCAGACATGTGGGTGAAATGAGGGCCAAGGATGCATAGTGTTATCTGTGGGTGCCTTTGTAGAAAGTGAGTTGTACCTGTCATGGATGCATTTTTTCCACGCCTGTTCTTTCCTTTATTCTTTTCTTGCTTTATTCTTTTATTTTATTTTTCTTCTTCTTTTTATTTTTATTCAAGGGCTAACCAGAGGACACTGCCTTGGCATGGTGACCAGAGCTGACAGTGTTACCCACAAGTACTTTCACAGAGATGAGAAGGTTGG
>JZKD02S0896650.1:203208-213563 GCA_000966675.3 Picea glauca
GGTTAGTGAGCAGGAGGCTCAAGAAATGTGTCACAAGTCCTAGGAAAAATAAAAATAAGTCATCACAAAGGAATGGGATGTCATTCCTAGGTTGCGAACTGAGAGCTCGAGGAGGCTACACACTGGATTGACTAGACACAACAATTTTATAATATTATACACAACAAAATGGTACTCAAAATTCTGCAAGAGGCCATGTAGGAAGCCCCTTGGATTCTGAACTCAACTCGGGGTTGACATAGGTTGATAGAGACTCTAGTCTAAGGTCGGGAGGAACAAAGTCTTCAACATGTGGTCTTCCCAAGTTCCAGGTTTTACTTCTTTGTGATAAATATGATGATTTGAATGTTTACTGTGATTTATTGGGCATTACTGTGGTCAAAATCATTGGTTATAAAGCACAAATAAATCATAACAGTATTATATTTAAGTTCTTTTGATGAGAAGATAAATTGACGCAGACCCCCGAACCCTCAGGCCGAGATCCGCTCCAGGATCGCTCTAAAGTCCCCTTGAGTCGAAATGGCTCCTTTGTCGCTAGAATGTCCAATGAATCCACATGTCCTTTGTAAAACCCACCCTGTGTAGATTAACCCCAGGCGCAAGCCTTACACTTCTTATACGACCACTATCTGGTCCTTACACAGGCGTCTCTCGCAACTTCGCAAGTTCACGAGTTAGAGTTTCAAGCCTTCGTGCTCTTCCTCCACGAAATCCCGAGATACAATAGGTAAATTATGGGTTGACCCCTTTAACGCACCGAGTACACTCCACCTGTCACCCTTGTGGTCCCCACCTGACAGATGTGCCACATTCACACGAGCTATTGGCTCTCGCAACTTCGCAACTTCTGCAGTTCAAAGTGATTCCTCCAAGTCCCGAACTCCCGATATGCGATAAATCCATGGAGTTATGATCCAATGGCTCCTCCATGTCTAGATCCAACGGTTCAAATCTCCTCGCTACTTGGTTATTCGTGCAACCAAAGGATTTGGTCCGCCCTCCGAACTCGCGGAACCTCGAGTTTGAGAACTGATCCACCACTCTACCTGAACACAATCAACGGTCCTCGTTGAATATGGAGACCAAAGTGATGGGTTCGTCCAACCCCTATCCACCTTGCAACTTCTCTAGATCCTACGGTCCTCGCAATCTCGCGAGTTCTCCATGGAGAATTTTGACCATCCATTTTCCTCCTTGAAGACTTCTGCGTTACCGAACCAATGTTCCTCGTCTAAACTTGGCTTCTGCAAATGACCTCGCACCATCTTCTCCTGAACACTTCAAAGACGCTTATCCTTCTGATCTTTCACTTGATGTAAATTCAAACCTCCAAAATGGATCTTGCATGCACTCCTTGCGGAAATCCTTCAAATACTTCTAAGTATTTGAACTCTTGACTCTGTGCACTCTTTGCAACAACAATCCTTCCTCCTTCCAACCTTAGTTAATAACTTCTAAGGTCTCAGCTAGCCTGTGCACACCTTGCACGGCTTCTATGCTTCACCTGCACTTCTACTGGAATGAGAACAACAATATCTCTCCTGAGCTTTTAGAGGTAGACTCAGAACCCTTGTCAACGCACTCCTTGCAGGAATTTTCTCTCACTCAGGAAGAGAAACAATTGAAACTCATTCTCTTTCTCTCTCTCTCAGACTTCAAACATTCAACATGAAATCATACATTCAACTCAGTATCAAAGTAAATGCATAACAAAGAGAATAGACCATCTATAAGCATACCATTCAACATATATAAACAGAAAGCATCATGACACCATGAATCTTATTCAAAGCTCCATATATTAATTGAAAGTTTCTGTACATGGGCTCTTCTATACAGCTCCCTACTATAGCTTCCTTCTTCTCTTCTACTCTATGCTAATGTGCTTAATGATACAATATCTAATTATACAATGATCTAAAGATGAGGGTGTCTATATCCGTTTTCCCTCCTAGTTCCTAAACCGTCTAATCTAATTAATCAAAGTCCCCTACTTTCATTAACTGTCTTAAATGCCTTTTACATTGACAGATGAGAGCAGATTACTCAAGATCTGTTTGCAACACTTATACATAAATGAAAGTACGTTTTCCTTTAATTGTTACATTAATATATTTCTTAATCTTCTCAAAGCATTTCAAAACATTTTAACATGTGCAAAATGCACTGGCGCTTGTCCTGGCTGGTTTCTACCTTCACGCTCACTTGGCTGCTTAAGATGCTCCTGCATCATACTCCCTCGCTTGAAAATTTTCATGAACTCCTGTTCATGAGCTCTTGCATGGTCTGTCCATGCTTCTGAATTTCTTCTTCATCCACCCAACTGGCATCTTCAATTGGGTGTCCCTTCCATTTGACCAAGTATTCAAAATACTCTTTCCTCCTGGTCTTCGTGCTGACTCTCTTGTCAATTATACTTTCCATCTGTGGTTTTTCAGCTATAGGCATTTGTTTTGTCCATTGAATTTCTTGTCGTTCATCCTATGCACCTGCTTCTTCATCTTTGTAGGGGTACAAATCCACAACATTGAATATCGGTGAAATTCCAATCCCATCGGGTAATTCAATCTCATATGCTTTTGCCCCAAATTTCTTCGCGACCCTACATGGTCCAATATTTTTCATCTTCAGCTTGTTATATGTTCCCCTTGGGAGCCTTTCCTTCCTCAGATGTGAAAGAATCAGATCACCAACTTCAAATTTAATTTCTCGCCTGTGTTGATCTGCTTTGCGCATGTACTCTTGACTCGAACTCTGCAATCATTCATTAACTCGGCTGTGAAGCTCCTTTATTGCTTTCGCAAAGTCTTCTACACTAGCACTTCTGAATTCACCTTGTTTCAAAACTTTCAATTCAGAAACTCCTCTTGGCTACATTCCATATACAATTTGGAATGGACTCTGCCCTGTGCTTCTGTTGAGTGAATCATTGTAAGCAAATTTCGCCTTTGGCAGAATGTGATCCCACTGACTGTGGTGTTCAGTCACTAGGATCCTCAGAAAATCTCCCAAGCTCCTGTTCACAAATTCTGTCTACCCATCCGTGTCAGGATGATAAGCTGGGATAAATGATAAGTTTGTCCCTAGATTCTTCCATAAAGTTCTCCAGAAATGTCCCACGAACTTGGTATCTCGATCTGAAACAATACTCCTTGGCAAGCCGTGAAGTCTGACGACTTCTTTGAAAAACAAGTTCGCAATATGAGTTGCATCACTAGTTTTCTGGCATGGTATGAAATGTGCCATCTTTGAAAATATGTCTACCACCACAAAGATTGAATCAAATCCTCTTTGTGTCCTTGGCAGCCCCAATATAAAATCTATGCTCACTGCATCCCATGACCTCTCAGGTATGGGTAGTGGCCGGTATAACCCTGTGTTCTGCCTTTTTCCCTTTGTGTGATCACAAATTCTACATCTGTCCACAAATCTATTGACATCTGTCCTCATCCCTGGCCAAAAATATGAGCCATTCAATTTCGAGAACGATTTGTCCTGACCGAAATGTCCGGCCAATCCTCCACTGTGTTTTTCTTTCAGCAGATTCTCCCTCATGGAGCATTTTGGAATACATAACTGATTGCCCCTGAATAATAATCCATCTTGGATCATATATTCGGTCCACTGGCTTCTGTCCCTGAGAATTGGATTCTCAGATGCCTCTTATGCCTCTTTAAAATATGGATCGTCTCTGTACATTTATTTGAGGTTATCAAAACCCAAAGTCTTGACTCTAAATTCCTGCATAAGCAAACATTTCCTGCTCAAAGCATCAACAACTTTGTTAGCAGTTCCAGAAATATGTTTAATTACAAAAGTAAAATTTTGCATGTATTTAACCCATTTTGCATGCTTTTGGTTCAACTTCTCCTATTGAGTCACGAATTGTAAGGCATGATTGTCACTATACAAAACAAACTCTTTAGGAACCAAATAATGCCTCCATTTCTTCAACTCTTGTATGACCGCATAGAACTCTTTATCATATGTGGAGTACTTAACCTTCGCTTCATTTAGTTTTTCACTGAAGTATGTAATCGGTCTGTCATCTTGGATAAATACCGCTCCAATTGCAAATCCACTAGCGTCACATTTGACCTGGAATGTCTTGCTAAAGTCTGGCAACACCAAAATTGGTTGTTCAGTAATATTCCTCTTCAGCAGATTAAAACTTTTCTCTGCTTCTTCTGTCCAGTGAAAATATTTATGTCTTTTCTTCACCGTATCCATCATTGGTGCACTAATTCCACGGAAATTTCTTATAAATTTCCTGTAGAAACTAGCTAAACCATGGAAGCTTTGAACTTCAAACACACTTTTCGACGATGGCCAATTCTTAATCGCTTTTACCTTATCCAGATCCATTTTCAGCTCATCTACAGAGATAACAAAACCCGGATAAATGAGTTATGTCCTCATAAATGATGATTTCTTCACATTTATCAACAACTTCTCTTGCTGTAACCTTCTCATTACTGTAGCCAAATGCTTCAAGTGATCTGTTTCTGTCTTGCTAAAAATTAGTATATCGTCAAGATATACAATGACGAATTTCCCTATGAAATCCTTTAGGACTTCATTCATCAATCTCATGAAAGTACTGGGCGCATTTGTTAAACCAAATGGCATGACAATCCATTCATACAACCCCTCATTCGTCTTGAATGTTGTCTTCCATTCATCACCTTCTCTTATTCGAATTTGATGATATCCTCTTTTCAAATCAATCTTTGAAAAATACTTTGCTCCACTCAAGCAATCCATCAAATCATCCATTCTTGGCAATGAAAATCTATATCTAATGGTAATCTTGTTGATTTCCCCTGAGTCTGTACACATTCTCTAGCCTCCATCTTTCTTTGGGCTGAGCAATGTTGGAACAGTGCATGGACTCAAGCTTTCTCGTATCAATCCTTTATCCATTAAATCCTAGACCTGCCTCTTGACTTCTTCATTCTCTTGCGGCATCAACTTGTACGATACTTTGTTTGGTAAACTGTATCTAGGTATAAGATCAATGTGATGACTTATACTTCTAATCGGTGGCAACAAACAAGGTAGTTCATCCACTACTATATGAACAAACTCTTCCAGCAACTTCTGGATTTCCTATGGTAAATCATCCATTCTTGTATTGGTCAAAACAATTATAGGCTTCCTGACCACAATGAATTGTGTGTCTTCCTTCTTCTTAACCTCCTTAAGAAGTTCCTTCCCACTCATGAGAAGTACAATGTTGCTTACCTCTGGTTTCACTTCTTTATCCTTAATCGGCAACGACATGTGAGTTCTCCCATTTTTCTCCAGGGTGTATGTGTTATTTCTCCCGTCATGAATCACATTCCTGTCATATTGCCATGGTCTACCCAACAATAGATGACAAAAAGCCATGGGAATGACATCACACAATATTTCATCCTTATATCCTCCTATTTTAAATTCAACTAAACACTGTTTAGTGACATTTACCTAATGTCCTTTTTGTAGCCACAAAACTCTGTATGGGCTTGGATGTACAATAGTCTCCATCTCCAGCTTTTCTACCATCTTTGTAGAAACGAGATTGTCTGTGCTACCACTGTCCACGATGACTTTGCATACCCTATCTTTGGTCTTGCAAGCAATCCAAAAAAGTTTGTTCCTTTGGGTCGGGTTCTATGCCTCCTTCTCTGGCGTTAAGAGAACTTTCCTCATCATCAGCGATCTTCCGCCCTCAGCATATTCTGCCTCAACATTTTGTCCTTGAGCTTCGGTAATGTGAGTTTCACCACCTTCCTTTTTTCTGTCAGGGCACTCATAATATTTATGTTTGTTTTTCCCACAGACAAAACATTTCACTTCACCTCCTCGGCCTCTTCCTCTTCCTTTAGCTCGAGGAAAAGTGTTTATATCAGCATATTGTCCTCTCTGTGAACTTCTGCCTCTCTCTGGTTGAGGTTGAGGTTTCTTCCCCTCTTCTTTAGATTTCCGAGTTATGTCTTGGGCAATTGTTTTGCCTCTGGCTTGACTTCTACCTCAGCCTCTTTGACCTTGCTTTCGGCCCAGCGTCTCTTCAACTTTCAGAGCCATCTGATAAGCATCATCTACATTCCAAAGGGTCATCATGCTCATCTCATCCTAAATGTCATATCGTAGACCATTCATGTACCCAACAACCTTTTCATCATCGCTTTTCTGATGACCTACTCTGATGTTTATCTTGTAGAATTCTTCAGTGTATTCTTTCACTGACATCAGCTTCTGTCTCAAATTCTACATCCTTCGAAACAGAGTAATTTGATAATCCTTGGGTATGAATTTTGCTTTCATCTTCACAACCATTCTATCCCAGATTTTGATCTTCTGCTTGCCTTTGCAGTGTCTGTCATCCTGCAGTTCATCCCACCATAATGCTGCATGTCCTTTAAGTCTAGTGACAACATGTTTGACCTTCTTGTCTTCCTCGACATCCTCGTAGTCAAAATACTTATCCATAGCTCTAATCCAGTCTAGAAGTTATTCAACATCCAGGTTTCCCTCATACACTGGAATGTCCATTTTCGCTCTAGCACCTATCATTGCAACAACCCTGAATAGGCGTTCATCTGCAACATCTTCGGCCACAACTGCTTCTCCTTCGTTTCCAGCTTCATTTTCACTTTCAGCCTCGTTGATATCTGCAACATCGACTGTGCGCCTATGTGTTGTCTCCATGGAATCAATCTTGGCACGTAGTTCGTGCATTTCTATTTCCACTGCTGGATCAGGCATTGGTCTGTCTCCTCTTCTCAGCGGCATGGCTGCAAAATTTCTCTTTTCTCTGCTACAGAAAGCAAAGAACTCCTTCTATGCTCTGATACCACTTGATGTGTATTAGAGTACTCCTTTTCTCCTTCTCGCTTCCTCTACCTACAATATACAAACAAATTCAAACTCTAATACCACTTGACGTAGACCCCCGAACCCTTAGGCCGAGATCTGCTCCAGGATCGCTCTAAAGTCCCCTTGAGCTGAAATGGCTCCTTTGTCGCTGGAATGTCCAATGAATCCACAGGTCCTTTGCAAAACTCACCCTGTGTATATTAACCCTAGGCACGAGCCTTACACTTCTTATACGACCACTATCTAGTCCTTACACAGGCGTCTCTCGCAACTTCGCAAGTTTGTGAGTTAGAGTGTCGAGCCTTCGTGCTCTTCCTCCACGAAATCCCGAGATGCGATAGGTCAATTATGGGTTGACCCCTCTAATGCATCGAGTGCATGCCACCTGTCACCCTTGTGGTCCCCACCTGACAGATGTTCCATGTTCACATGAGCTCTCGGCTCTCACCACTTCGCAACTTCTGCAGTTCAAAGTGATTCCTCCAAGTCCTGAACTCTCGATACGCGATAACTCCATAGAGTTCTGATCCAAAAACTCCCCGTGTCTGGATCCAATGGTTCAAATCTCCTCGCTACTCGACTATTCGCGCAACCAAAGGATTTGGTCCACCCTCCGAACTCGAGAAACCCCGAGTTCGAGAATTGATCCACCACTCTACCTGAACACGATCAATGGTCCTCATTGATTCTGGAGACCAAAGTGATGGGTTCATCCAACCCCTATCCACCTTGCAACTTCTCTAGATCCTATGGTCCTCGCAATCTCGCGAGTTCTCCACGGAGAATTCCGACTGTCCAATTTCCTCCTTGAAGACTTCTGCGTCACCGAACCAATGTTCCTCGTCTGAACTTGGCTTCTACAAATGACCTCATTCTGTCTTCTCTTGAACACTTCAAATATGCTTACCCTTCTGAGCTTTCACTTGATGTAAATTCAAACCTCCAAAAGGGCTCTTGCATGCACTCCTTGCGGAAATCCTTCAAATACTTCTAAGTATTTGAACTCTCAACTCTGTGCACTCTTTGCAATAGCAGTCCTTCCTCCTTCCAACCTTAGTTAATAACTTCTAAGGTCTCAGCTAGCCTGCACACACCTTCCACGGCTTCTGTGCTTCACCTTCACTTCTACTGGAATGAGAACAATGGTATCTCTCATGAGCTTTCATAGGTAGACTCTAAACACTTGTCAACGCACTCCTTGCGGATGTTTCACTGCACTCCTTGCATGAATTTTCTCTCACTCGGGAAGAGAAACAATTGAAACTCATTCTCTTTCTCTCTCTCTCAGACTTCAAACATTCAACATGAAATCATACATTCAACTCAATATCAAAGTAAATGCATAACAGAGAGAATAGACCATCTATAAGCATACCACTCAACATATATAAACAGAAAGGATCATGACACCATGAATCTGATTCAAAGCTCCATATATTAATTCAAAGTTTTTGTACATGGGCTCTTCTATACAGCTCCCTCCTACAACTTCCTTCTTCTCTTCTACTCTATGCTAATGTGCTTAATGATACAATCTCTAATGATACAATGATCTAAAGATGAGGGTGTCTATATCCGTTTTCCCTCCTAGTTCCTAAACTGTCTAATCTAATTAATAAAAGTCACCTACTTTCATTAACTGTCTTAAATGCCTTTTACATTGACAGATGAGAGCAGATTGCTCAAGATCTGTTTACAACACTTATACATAAATGCAAGTACGCTTTCCTTTAATTGTTACATTAATATCTTTCTTAATCTTCTCAAAGCATTTCAAAACATTTTAACACGTGCAAAATGCACTGGCGCTTGTCCCGGCTGGTTTCTGCTTTCATGCTCGCTTGGCTGCTTACGATGCTCCTGCATCATAAATGCATATCATAAGTTTCATGTAGAAAAACTATGAAAGAAAGACAATAGTTATTATGATCCTAGATCTGCGAACATAATCATATTACCAGTAGAAAATCAATAAAACTCATAGGTAAAACCTAGTTACTAAAACATAAATTGTATTTGGATAAGAAACTTGTAGTGAAGAGATAGGGTTCAAAAAGATACATTGTATATATTTCGAAAGGGAATCATTACATATTAAACAGAGTTTAATAAGATACAATGTATATATTTCGAAAGGTAATCATTATAGATTAAACATAGTTTAACAAGATACACTATGTATATATTCGAAAAGGAATCGTTACATATTAAAAAGAGTTAAACGAGTAATGACTGTTTATGTCCAAAAAGGGAAACAATGCTAAGTAAACCAAGTTTAAACAAAGATATAAATAACAACTGTACATATCTAAGAAGGAATCGTACACATGGTACATAACATTACATAATTATAAACTACGTAGATAATAGTCCTAAGTCACGAGACTTTCATGAATGATTATACAAAATTATTTGGTCGACTAGCTCGACCGAATGTATAAACATAGCAGTTACTTTTTGTGATGCCAGAATTGAAATGTAATTAAGGAATGGAAGTCAAATACCTTTCCAAGGGTATTTCCTATTTTCCCTGATACCAACCTCCTTGGTACCTACATAATAGAAACAAAGAAGTTAGAATGCTATACTTATGTCCAAAAAGGGAAACAATGCTAAGTAAATCGAGTTTAAGAAAAGATATAAATAACAAATGTATATATCCAAAAAGGAATCATAAACATAGTACATAACATTAAAGAATTGTAAATTACGTAGATAACAGTCCTAAGTCACGAGACATTCATGAATGATTATACACAATTATTTGGTCGACTAGCTCGACCGAATGTATAAACAGAGCAGTTACTTTTTGTGATGCTAGACTTGAAATGTAATCAAGGGATGGAAGTCGAATACCTCTCCAAGCAAGGGTATTTTTTATTTTCCTTGATACCAACCTCCCTGATACCTACATAATAGCAACAAACAATTTAGAATGTTGTACGATTTTATTTAGTCAAACAAAAATTACATATGAAAATAGAGACAAACTTACCATGGATGTACAAAGCACCCTTGAATCTCCTTCTGTCACCTTTGAACTATATCTGAGTGTTCGGGGTTGTCAGATAGCTGATGGGTACCCCTCGCAGCAACAACAAGGCCCATAATTAGTTTAATACCCAAGAATAAGTTTAACAATGGATGTCAATCACGACGTATGTACAGATTATAAACCAAAGACAATTACTATGCTTTATGAGAACACCGCCTTCTAAAAATATTTTTTAACATAAGTCCTAAACGAATAAAATGATGTGAAAGGTATTAATCATAGACTATAAATGATAGAAATAAAACAATGGAAAAAAGAAACCCTACACTAACTCTAGTTATAGTAAAATCAGACCACTGAGTTTATAAAATTACTGGGTTCAGACGGTAAGTCCCCCAGGTCGAAGGAAAAACTCCTTGAACCATAGGCTAATCAGAAGTGAGACCTACCATGACCAAAAATATGTTTTTTACAGTCACGACATTATACATATATA
>JZKD02S0896650.1:213594-227575 GCA_000966675.3 Picea glauca
TATAGAAACAAGAAGTTCAATAAGGTAAATGATTCAGAGATATATTAAAGCTAGCCGACGGAATAATGTTTGATTCCAACTATAAACTAGCATCCTAAATAAAATTGCTCAGGAATAATGACCATGTTAATAAGTTATGAACTCTAGATTACAAGAAGCCAGAAAGGGTAAAGGAAGTCTCTATGTTGTTACAAGTTAAAGGCGCCAACCCTGAAGTCGATAGAAAAACAAACCACAAGACAGGGAAGCTACAAATGCCCCATTCTCTTGCTAATAATTCCATAGTGAATGGAAATGAGATTAGGACAATCAAACCTTAAAACCTGTAACTCGGGAGGGTATGGTAAGAATTTCAAACCTCTCGAAATCCTCTCAGGATGAACATAGGGATGAGAAAATGAAAGTGAAGAATGCAAAATTAGTCAAGTTTAGGAGAGGTTGAGACGAATAAAGGATCCGACAAAAAAAACCCTAATTCTTGTAGGAATAATAAAACAACACATATAAAATTCTTAGTACAACTGTCGATTAAACCTCCTCAAAATGATAACACCATAGGTGGTGCATGAAGGATTGTTGCATGGTAAATGCTTCGTAGAACATGCTAGTTAACAAGGAAAAGTTGGAAAGGTTTTTAATTAAGGATCGGTACTGTAACACAAGTTAAACCCTCACAAAACCCCCTAATAAATTCCTAAAGTATGAATCGTCTTTTTGTATGACAAGTACTATACGTTTGGATGACATACATTGAAACTCATTTTAAATACTTTGATTGATATACAATAGAACCCACGTAATATATGAAGCCCATTTTATATATGAGCTACCTTATCACAATACAAATCTTGTACGTTGTATGGAATGAAATGATTTAAGGGGCATAATAAAAATACTACAGTTTCAAGTAGTGAACACATAGCTATAGGGGGGGGCTATAACAAAAAAATCAAACCCTTATGCAACCCCTGTACATGGTGTTGATAATGACCTCTCAATAGAAACAAACATATAGATTATGAAACATAGTATATAGGTTATCAAGTACCTAGTCTTAGTGGAATAAGACTTGGGATAAATTTTATAAAAACAATATATAATGAAGAATGATATTGTTGAATATAGAGTTGTTTCACTATTATGATATAAGATTATATGACAATCTATGATAAGTTATAAATGACTTTCTCTTTAATTATTTAGTCTCTATAGGTTTCTCATTATAAAAAAACAATGAAAGAATAGTGAGACTACCGTATGATAAGGGAAAACAAAAAAAACATAAGGAAGGAATAAAATAAGTTAATAAAACATATATGTGAAAATTGTTATGATGAGAAAATAATAAAATAATATGGTTAAATATATATATATATATATATATATATATATATATATATATATATATATAATGAAATTTTAAGCGACAACATGCCAACCATTAGTTATGATGCAATAAACTATCACCAAGCCAAGCATCAAGCCATAGTGGTGGAGTCTACTCGTATGATTAAAAACAATCCTCTTTGTGTGTTAATTAATAATGGTGCCACTAAAAATCTATTTCCTTTTTTGTTCTAATTAGATGTGAATTGGAAGCTCATGAACTTAATGAATTTAGGATGGTAGAAATAATTTCTAGTGTTAAGAAAACTATAGGTCCATTGCTAAAGAACTACATTGTCAAAATTGGGAGTTGTGTCACAAAAATTTATTTATATAGAAACAATCTAGGAACCTATGATGTAATCATAGGAATTGACTGGCTTGAATCCCATATAGACTTGGTATATTTCTACGAAAAGAAGGTCCTCTATCAAAATGATCAAGGAGAGCATGCAGTGATTGAGGGGGGTTAAGCGAGGAGTTACCTTACACTTCATATCAACCAAGAATGTTAAAAGGTGTTTGAGGAAAGGGTGTATGATTTATGTATTTTAGGTGACCAATGAAGACTACAACCCTTCTGCTAAGTTGCATATGATAATTTGAGGATGTATTTACCCCTAGAATTTCTAGGATTACCCCTTATACAAGAATTTGATTTCCATAAACTAATTTGTTAAGTGTGTAACTCAAGGAACTTAATAACCAAGAATTTATCAAGAAAAATTTATCACCTTAGGGAGTGATAGTGATCTTTGTGAAGAATAATGATAAAACCCTTAGTATGTGCATTAATTTTCGTGATCTAAATAAAGACACAATTAGGAACAATAATCACATGCCATGCATCAATGACCTCTTTGATAAATTAAGGGGAGATTTAGTATTTTCCAAGATTGAATTGTGGTCAAGATACCATTGGATAATAATTAAGGAGGAATATAGGCCAAAAAAATCATTTAGAATAAGGTTTGTTCACTATGTATTTATCATAGAACTGTTTTGGTTGACCAATGCCCCAAAATCATTTATGAATTTGATGAATAGTGAATTTCAAAAATGTTTGAACCATTTTTTCCAAGTATTCCTAGATGACATCCTTATTTACTCCCAAAATGAGAAGGAACATCAAGAGCACTTGAGACAGACACTTCAATGACTTAGAGAACATAAGTTCTATGGGAAAATATTTAAATGTTTCTTCTTTCATAAATAAATCCATTATCTAGTGCATACCACCAGGGACGAAGGTATTGCAGTAGATCATAGTAAAATCAAAATTATAATTGACTAGCTTGCTCCTAAGAATATTAAAGAAGTATGTATCTTTATGGGATTGACAGGTTACTATAGAATATTTGTGGAAAGATTCTCTCAAATTTCAAATGCCATCACAATCCTACAAAATAAAGGAGTTAAATTTGAATGGAAAAATGAATAGGAAGAAGCATTTGTAGAGATAAAACAATGATTAACAACTTCCCCAATATTGAGAGTTCTTGACATGGACAAATACTTTTGTGTATGGACATACACATTGGGGAAATCTCTAGGGGCAATTTTCATGCAAGAAGGAGGAGCTATTGCTTATGCTTAATGTAAACTTAAGGGCTGTGAAATAAATTATTCCTTGTATGATATAGAGCTAACTATATATGTAATGGCCATAAATTTATGTAAACATTATCTAATGGGATGATAGTTTGAGCTAAAAATTGATCACAAGATTCTTGAGCACTTTTTCACCCAAAAGGACCTCAATATTCAACACCAATGTTGGAGTGAGTTGTTTAGAGAATATGATTTAAAGATATCCCTTATCAAAGGTATGTAAAACAAGGTTGTAGATGATCTAATCAGATGACTCAAAATTAATTTATCATTATCACTCACATTAGACTTAATAAAGCTATTTTAATCCACCTTATAAAAGACAACTAGTACCAACAAATAAAATTCACCTTTCAAGATGGCATACCTATGAGATCTAAATGTGAAGGGTACACCTTAGAGAATGTTGGATTGTTTCTATTTTGGGGGTAGGATGTATGTTTTGGAGAATGATGATCTTAAGAGATTATAAATGTAGGGATCCCATAGATCCCCTTATTCTACACACCTAGGAATAAATAAAATGCATGTAGACCTAAAATGACTATCTTTGGGGCTAGAATGAAAAATGATATAACACAATTTGTATTCCAATGTACAAAATGTCAACAAGTTAAATAAGAACACCACCACCTTGCAAGTCTACTACAACCCCATGATATATCAAGAACTAAATGGGAAGTTATTTCAATAGATTTGGTGGGATTTTTACTTATGACCTCTTAGAGGCATCACTGCATCATCATGGTAGTTATTGACAAGATAAACAAGAGTGCCTAGTTAATTCTAGTTAAGAGCAGCTTTGATGTACCAAACTTTGCTTAGGTTTTCCTAAAAGAGATAATTCACTTGCATCGAGTGTCTCAAAAAACCATATCATATACAGATTCACAATTCACTTCTAAGTTTTGGAAAATCCTCCTAACTTCTATGCATACTCAAATCAACTTTAGTACTTCATATCATCTCGAGCCAAATGGGAAAAGAGAGAGAGTTAATAAGGTATTGGAGGATATGTTTATAATGTATGTAATGGAGAAAAAAAACTAGTGGGACAAATATCTCCCCTTAGTGGAATTTGCATACAAAAATAGTTATCAAAATTCCATTTGTGCGACCCCATATGAAGTCATATATGGAATACCCTAGATAACATATTTGAGTTGGGATCAATTAGAGGATCGATTCAAATTGAAACTCAGCATACTACAAGAACTATAAGAATACATGGTTATAATTAAGAAAAGGCTCAAGAAAGCTAGGGACTGATAGAAAAGTTACATAGATGCTCAGAGAACCAATAGAAGCTAAAAGGAAGGGAACGAGGTTTTCTTTGGAGTTAGACCCTCTAGGATTTCCTTTAGATTTGTTAAGAGAATAAATTTGTCCCCTAGATTCATCAAACCATTAATATCCTTGGAAGGATTGGAACAATTGACTATAATATTTAGCTACCATTCCATCTAATAAAGATGCATAATATATTTCATTTTTCTGTACTTAGGAATTTTGTTCCTGATCTATCCCATGCATTGAAATTTGAGGGATTTTAGGTTTTCAAATATGGATCTATTCAAGTCAAACCATTCTCTATACTAGACCATAGGTTTTGTCATCTCATAAGCCATGAAATTGAACAAGTCAAGGTCCAATTGGACCAATACAACCCAAGATCTACTACACGGGAGGACATAGAAACTATGCATTTTGACTTTCCTTATCTATTTGATTAAATTGATTTTATGAGTCAAACTAGATTGACTAACTTAACTAGGACATATGCATATCCTAGATGAGGGTTTTTATGATAATTTCTTTGACATCCTGATGCATGACTAGTTATTGGTTAAAATAAATATTATAAGTTGAATTCACCATTATGCATATGCTTTCTGATTACTCTATTCATGATGGTATGCCATCTTAAGGACACCTGAGCTATTTACATATGATGTTATGTTAACATGTGGTTCCATTTGTTCATGTTGATGAAATGTTATATCTTTGATAAATATATGTTTAGGTAATATTTCTTATGATAGTATTTCATGATGTGATGTTATGATGTAATTGCATACACTTTTTATGATAAGATGTTTTATGATGGCATATGATAAGATATTTTATGATGGCATGCATGAGAATTTGGTGCCTTACTATGACAATGATGTTGTGTTCTTGTGATGACATGCAACAATTGTTATGCAAATTATTTTCTATGAGATGATGATGTTATGTTTATAACCGATGCATTGGTTGCATGTTACGAGGTGGTGTAATATCCCTCTATTTATAAACATTTTAATATTTTAATTTTTGATGGTTTAGGTTGTAAAAGTTTTTGCGAAAATATTTATGTTAAAATTATATCATCATAAACATTGATGATGATGCTTATTTTTGTAAATATTATTTTAATTTATTTTATTTAACTAGAAACAAATTTGTTAGAGAATTTAGTTACAAAGAGTAAATCATTATTTCATGGGAGAGTGAAAAGGGATAACAACCATTAGAGTAAATATTATCCTTGAAGACTTACCCATGAAGACACGTGTAAATTTAGGCCAAGAAGATTCCCTAGGGTTAGGGATGATGCTAATGTTGAGAAAGACCTAGGAAATCTATTTTTTTTCTGTGAAAGGAAGAAGAGAAACAAGTATAGAGGAGGGATGACACCATTGAGTACTTGTGAAGAGGAATTGAGTTTGATGGTTCTGAGAAAGATTCAAACTCTAAGTTTTATAGAAAGGGTTACACATTTTTTAGTTCCTATGGAATACTGATTTAGGCTCGAGGGTGACATGAATAAATAATATTGGTTGTTCAGGTCTATGGTTGAGAGGAACTAGTTCTCTACTCAATTTTCTTCGAGTTTTGAAGCATACTAAGATATGTCTTATTTAATCTATTTATATTTATTCTCAGATGTATGATATTAAACATCTTATCTCTATTTAGTTTCTAATTTATTGCATTCTGATAAAGATTAGTGCAAAAATATCTACAGTGGTGTTACAATAGAGATTGTATGAGAAAATTGTATACTTTCTAATAATTTGTAAAGTAAATAATACTGTGATATTCATTGTAGAGGTAATGGAAAAAGTTATAATAATACACCACGAGAATGTTTCTAATTTGCAATATATGATGTTTATAAATTATTGAAAACCAGAAGTACAAGAAATTTTTAGGGTTTCATCCATTGCAAAAGAACATCTTGACCAAAGTCGCCATGACTCTTTTCCAAGTATTGAAATCCTTGCACATATGGCCACGACTTAAGACACAAAAATACTAGATACAAGTATCTTATAAACTTGGCATAGGTTATACTATTAACGTCTTACAAAACCATGACTTGAATATTAACAATGAAGATATAATCAAACGCCTCATACAAAGTATTAGAGGGCCGAATTCTTCGGGTAGTCAATGCATGAAGCAGAAGGTAAACCGATAATACAAGTCAACCACAAGTCTCAATACAAGTTATTGCATGTAATAGAAATCTAATAATGACTTGAAAAGAGGCTCAACGATACCATCTAACATACAATAACCTCCATCTCGTGGCATACAAATTTGTTCTTAATTGTTTATCTCTACATTTTGTGACTAAACCCCATAATTTATGCACCTAGAAAAATAACGATGGTTGGTATCAAATGTATTCCAAGAGTTGCAATAACCTAGAAATAACGATGGTTGGTATCAAGAACAAAGACCAATTGATGTCAGTGTACACCATCAATAAATCTATAAACTTACCCAGGTCTATGTAGTCATGGTATTCATTGGAGACTAAGAATAATGTTTTCAAAGTCATCGAAAACCTATAAATAACTCCACAAGAAAAATATCATCATCTATGAAATAAATAAAAGTAAAATATATGTGAATATAAATTAAATAATGGGACAAGTCACGATGTGCTCACCAAAGTCGCCATAGTCTTCCATGCTTCCTTGGCTAGAGAGCACAGTGAAAACAAATAGACTCTAATGGAAAAATGAAACCCTAAGATCGACAGAGCTTAGAAGAATACCTGCACCCACTGAAGAAAATATAAAAATGGATTAATGGTTTGATAAATGATTACGATTTTCGATATATAGTAATGATTACATATTGGAGTAGGTAAGGGAATGTCATGAACTCAAGTGGCACCACAATGTGGAATATTTTGGGTTCAGACTTGACCCTTAATTGGAGTCCACCATTAATGATATCGAGTTAACTCAAGTATCGAAGAGATGTGTCATAGTACAACTACACTAGCTTGGGTTTAGATATGGAGCAAGAGTACAACGGGGTAATAGTCCACTCTATAACCTATATAGTAGGTAATACTATATTAAATATATTCTCATTTATATAATGAAGTGTGAAGTAATATGGTAACAACTGTATTTTGTTATGGTTAAGAATATTGGATTTTGTTTTGATTATAATAGTGTTATTTAGTCTATGGGTCATAGCCTATATTCTAATTTTAGTTTTAAACTTTTATTTATGTTTTCTAATATTATGGATAGCTAGTCTATGAATGTAAAACTGTAACTTAAAGCACATAGAGCTTATGGATCAGGTCATAAAATAAAAATAAAAAAGTTAGATAATTTGCCTTAATAAAGAGGATATATCACCAACCTTTAGCTCCATAAATACCTACATATAATGGAAGTCATTGTAAAATAAATATGTGAGCAGTGTAGCAATATTTTATTAAAAAAAGTATAATGGAATAACAAGTTAAACAAAGGTGATCCCTACGATATAATCACATAACAATAATCATTAATGTAATGATGAATTTGATGTAAGGTTTTGAACACCTATGAACTCTTATTCTCTCTTGGAACCACCATGACAATTAGATAAGAATATTATATAATCATGTACAATAAATATTTAATATTTTACATCTATACACGTATACCTTTAATAATGAGGAATAAAAACAAAAACTTGGTAGTAGTAGGAGACATTATATATATATATATATATATATATATATATATATAACTCTTGTTAAAGACAAAAGAATTGATGTTAAAAATATTTTTGCACATATCATAATCAAATATCTAGTATCATGGTTGAACAACCTAGTGAATCAACACTAAAGAGTTAAAAACCACAAGATAACTCTATAGGACTATTGGAAACCATGCGTAGCATAAAAGAAGAATTACATAAAATCAATGAAAATAATGAAAAAATACTCAAGGATAGTAAAGAACAAGAAGAGTTAAATGAAATCCTACTTAAAAACATGAATGATATGAAATGGTTCAAAAATATAGGATAGACTTTCAAGAATGCTAAAAATGAAATTTCCAATGAAGAGTCACACAAGCATAAAGACTATCAAGTATTGAAGAAAACAATGAGGATAACTCAGATAGAATCACACTACAGAAGATGTTACCTAAAACCAAGAAAAAGAAGTGGTTTGAGGAAGAAATGTTTGGTGGGTTTAAGAAAATAAAACCACCTATATTTGACAGTGAGTCGCAGGAGGGAGCAAAAGCTTGGCTTCTAAACATGCGTAAATATTTCCAAATCTACAACTACCCAGGAAACTTGAGGGATAGGTTAGCTATATATTGATTGACTCGTAAAAATTCCATTTGGTGGTAGGAGACTAAGACAATTAATAATAGTAGGAGCCAAAAATTGAATTGGAAAATATTCAATAAATATTTTAAGCAAAAGTATTTAACAAAATGATAGTAGATACTATGATGAAAAATATAAAGCATTTCATGATCTTAAGCAAGGACAAATGACTATTGATGATTTTGTCACAAAGTTTGTGAATGTAATGAGATATGTACCTTACCTTAGAGAGGAGAAGGAAAAGGTTCAACGATTCATGAGCTATTTGCCCAAGCATACACAGACAGATTTGAGTTCCTTAATCCAAAGACAATGGATGAAGTAATAAGGAACACTAAATTATGTTTCACTCAATTTAAGGAGAGGTATGAAAATACAAATAAATGGAAACATAGAAACACATACTTGGTTTGATCCTAGAAAGAAACCATTTAAACATCCTTGACAACCATCACATAGTACACCAATTAGGAGAAACAAATTCAATGGACAACAAACTATATTGGTTCAAAACAATAGTAAACCTATAGACTTGGTAAAAAAGATAGCTAGGGAGACAGTTAGGTTACCTCTTCAGTGTTGGGTTTGTAAAGAACCTCACTCATACAAATACTGTCCTCTAAATAAATAAATAAATAAGGAAATACATAACATCCAAGAAGCAACAACAATAAATGATATTGCTAGAAGTATTCATAATATCAATGCTTCCCTGGAAAATCGACACGATGACCATCAATCCTCCATGGTGGAGATAAAAGGTACGATTAATTAGAAGCTTGTATCCATTTTAAAAGATCGCGGTGCAAGTCTAAGTTATATTTCACCGACAATAGTAGAGAGTTGTAAACTGGATAAAATCAAACATAAGAAGTCTTGGCTAGTTAAGTTAGCTACATGAATGAAATGAAAAGTTGTTTAGTTGGTAAATGATTGTATAGTAATTATGGATGAAATGGAGACTAAGGTAGATCTAATCATTTTCCCCTTAGTATATTATGATTTACTCATAGGCATGGACTGTCTGGAAAAACATTCTATTGTCCCCTTGTTTGGGCGAGTCGGCATTGGTTGATGCAGGGTGTGTGCAGCATTTCGGGAACTTGTTTTTCCCATCGACTTTCCATCTTGGTGGATGAATTTTAATTGTTTATATGACTCTGGAAAAGGTAGAAAAGTAAAAGGAATACCACAAGGAGTGTTAGTAAGAAAAATATATTTCTTACAATTAAAATAAATGAAAGGAAATGTTGTGAGTTTTATGTTAAGCATATATCTGAAAATTTTGAGAAAATGAACAAGAGCTTGTTAACAGATGACCCAATACTGAAAGAGTTCCAGGATGTGTTTCCGAAATAAATTCTAGGATTACCTCCTAGTTGGGACGTAGATTTTACCGTATACTTAGTACTTGGGTATGCAACGGTATCTAAGTATCCTTATGAGATGAGTACTCCAGAGTTGATTGATATTAATATAAAACTCCAAGAGTTGATGGATAAGAAATGTATCATAACTAGTGTGTCACCATGGGGAGCACAAGTCTTGTTTGATAAAACGAAAGATGGAACCTTAAGACTTTGCAGTGGTTACACACAACTTAATAAGGTGAAAACTAAGAAAAATTATCATTTACCTCGCATTGATGAATTTTTTGATCGAGTCAGGGGAGCTAAGATAGTCTCTAAGATAGATTTACGGTCTGGGTACCATCCAGTTAGGATTAAAGAAAAGACATTCATAAAACTGCTTTCTGAACCAAATATGGAAACTATGAGTTCGTGGTGGTACCTTTTGGTTTAAGAAACACACCTTATATATTTATGTGTTTGATGAACAATGTGTTGAGAAAATATATAGAGAAGTTTGTAATAGTGTTCATAGATGACAATTTGATTTATTTAAAAACCAAAGAGAAACATGAAAAAACTTAATAATGGTCTTGCAAACACTTAGGGAGAATCAACTGTATGAAAAGTTCAGTAAATGTGAAATTTACCAGGATAATGTACAATATTTGAGGCATGTAATTTCAGGAGAAGGGATTTCAGTGGACCCAGAAAAGGTCAAGGAAATCCTATATTTTCGAGTGCCAAAGAATGTGTCGGATGTTTGATTTTTCATGGGAATCATAGGGTATTATTTTAGGTTCATTGGGGGGTTTTCAAAACTTTCCTATCCAATAACCTATTTACAAAAAAAGGGAATCAGATTTAACTAGACATAAAATGTCAAGAAAGTTTTGAAAAATTGAAACAATTGTTAACAACAACACCCATCTTGAAGATAACAGACCCACATAAGGACTTTGTTTTTTGTATTGATGCTTCATTAGAAGGAATAGGAGGTGTATTGTTACAATATGACCATGTGATTTCTTATGAATCACGAAAGTTGAAACTTCATGAAAATAACTATGCAACATATGATCTAGAATTAACTGCTATTGTACATGCTTTAAAAATGTGGTGACACTACTTGTTGGGTAGGGAATTTCAATTAAAATTTGATAATATGAGCCTTAAGTATCTTTTCGATTAACATAACTTAAATGAAAGGAAAGAAGCTTAGATTTTCTAAGTGAGTATAATTTTGAAATAAAACATATTAAATGAAAGGAAAAAATGATAGAAGATGCACTTAGCATAAAACTACATGCAATTTTCAACAGTAACGTACAAAATGATTTGAAATAGAGAATTAAATAAACAAAAAAAATGATGAAAATTATAGGAAAATACAAGACAATTTTCAAAATAATAAATCAGTGGAGGAAGAAACAAAATTCAGCAGCAATCAAGAGGGTTTAGTGCAGTGAAAAATTATAATTTATGTTCTAAAAAACACATAATTAAAAATTTGATAATATCTGAAGTACATAAGAAACCTTATTCAGGTCACCGAGGTTACCAAAAGACCATAACAACATTAAACAAAGAAATTGTTTTGTTGGGGATGAAAATATATGTAGCTGAATATCTTTACAGGTGTCTTGAGTGTCATCAAGTTAAAGATGAACACTATCACCTAACCATATTATTGCAGCCCATACCCATTCTTGAGTGGAAGTAGGAAGTGATTAGCATGGATTTTATTACAGGACTACCTACAACTAATGTAGACAAACTCACTAAAGTTGCACACTTTATCCTAGTGAAATCAACTCATACAACTATAAATATTGCAGAAATATTTATGAAGGAAATATTTAGAATGAATGGTTTACACAAAACTATCATTTCAGAAAGGGATACATAATTCACTTTAAATTTCTATAAATCCGTGTTTAGTGGTTTGGGTACTCAACTAAATTTTAGCATTGTATATCATCCTCAAACTGATTGTTAGACCGAAATGACTAACCAAATTGTGGAGGATATGTTGTGGATGTATGTAATGGACTACCCCACAAAGTGGGAGGAGTACCTTCATCTGATTAAGTTTGCATATAATAATGTTTATCAAACTTCTCTAAATATGAGCCCCTTTGAGGTGATGTATGGAAGGAAATGCCGAACACCTATTAGTTGGGAAAACCCAGTTGACCAGATCATTTCGGTTCCAGATATGCTAAAAGAAATAAAAACAATTGTGTATAAAGAAAAATAGAATTTAAAAAGCACACAGGACAGACAAAAGAGTTTTATAGACTTGAAAATAACACATGTAGAATTCAATGTAGGAGATTATGTTTATCTAAAATTCAAACCTAGAAACAATTCATTCAAATTGGGAAAGAGTACCAATTTGTCACCACGATATTGTGGTCCATTTGAAGTGCTTGCTAAAGTAGGGTCAGTGGCCTATAAGCTTGCACTACTAACCAATTTAAAAGTACACAATTCATTTGATGTTTCATTTTTAAATAAATATGTACATGATGTAAGCCATAAACCAGAAGGCAAGTTCCAGGTGGAACCACTACACATTCTCGACAAGAAGGAAACTATGTTGCGGAACAGAGCCATCACCCATGTTAAAGTGCAATGGAATAAGCCATGATAAATACTTATCCATTTCTATTCTAGAGCTGATATGCTTATATTGGAACACCAACGAAGGTGTTCAGTTCAAGGGGGAGAGGATGTAATATCCCTCCATTTATAAACACTTGAATATTTTAATTTTTAATGGTTTATGTTGTGAAATTTTTTGGGAAAATATTTATGTTAAAATTATATCATCATAAACATTGATGATGATGAATATTTGTGTAAATATTATTTTAATTTATTTTATTAAACTAGAAACAAATTGGTTAGAGAATCCACTTACAAAGAGTAAATCATTATTCCATGGGAGAGTTAAAAGGGACAAAAACCACCACAGTAAATACTGTCCATGAGGACAAGTGTAAACCTACTCACAAAGATGTGGTATGTGAGGGAAAAAGATATCACAAAGTTATGCCATGAATATTCCCTAGGGTTAGGGATGAGACAAAATTGGAAAATGACGTAGGAAAGCTATTCTTTTTGTGTGAAAGGAAGAAGAGAAATAAGTATAGAGGAGCTAGGATGCTAGTGAGTACTTGTGAAGAGGAATTGAGTTTGATGGTTTTGAGATAGAGTCAAACTCTGAGTTTTCTGGAAAGGGTTATATAGTATGTTTAGGCTCAGAGGTGACAAAAGCAAGTAATATTGGTTGTTCGTGTCTATGGTTGGGAGGAAGTGATTCTCTACTAAATTTGTTTCCACTTTTGAAGCAGGCTTAGACATGTCTTCTTTAATCTATTTATCTATGTTCTCATATGTGTGATGTTAAACTTGTTTATCTCTATTCAATTTCTAATTTATTTCATCATTGCAAAAAAATCTACAGTTGTGTTACAGTAGAGATTGCATGAGAATTGTTTTATACTTTCTAAGAATTTGTAAAGTAAAAACTACTATGATATTCATTATAGAGGTAATGGAAAAAGTTATAATAATACATCAAGGTAATGTTTCTATTTTGAAGTATATGGTGTTTATAAATGATTGAAAACCAGAAGTACAAGAAATATTTAGGGTTTCATCCATTGCAAAGAACATCTTGACTAGATTTGCCATGACTCTTTTGGAAAATAAGTCTTGAAATCCTGTGCACATATAGCCAAGGCTTGAAGACAAAAAAATACTATATACAAGTATATTATAAACTTGGAATAGGTTATTCTATTGAAGTCTTACGAAACCCACGACTTGAATAACAATGAAGATATAATGAAATTCCTCATACAAATTGTTAGAGGGTTGAATGCTGTTGTGCAGCGGAAGCATAAACAAGTACAGAGAAAACATTAACTCAAACACAGAATAGCAATCACATATAGGAGACACAGGTTTACGTGGTAAAACCCTCAGAGTGAGGGAAA
>JZKD02S0896650.1:232761-243759 GCA_000966675.3 Picea glauca
ATGCACACATATTTAAACAACCTCTCCTTCAGTTACATGAAACTGATTCAATTAATGCTGCCTCCTATAATAGCTGAATAGTTTTAACTAAATCCAACAATAGAATATTGTTGAAACAATCATGAACCACCTTAACCTAAATTGGTTAATTGGTTGTCACATTCCAACAAATGCTTCGGGTAGTCAATGCGTGAAGTAGAAGGTAAATGCAAATGGAGTTAATATAAAGCTAATACAACGAGAGCATATTTCTATATACAAGAAATGAAAGGAAAATATAACTTAGAATAACTGAATATATGGGTTCTAGGGTTCATAATGAAAACCCCAGTTATTGGTATGAAGATAATTACCATGATAGCATAGTTTATGGCTACTATGAAGAAACATCAACCAAAATGAATACGGGTCTCAAGACAAAAACCACATAACAAAAACTATTATATAAACCTATACATTAACCCTCGAAATGGTAAGGAGATAAATCAATAATACATAGGATATGAATTAAAGAACCGTTTATATTCAAATTACATGTCAACAATATGGAGTGTTGGCACTCGTAATGTATTTATACACAAAATTGTATCAATATACAAAGTATTTCCACCATAACCATAGTGCAAGTGTAATAACAATAAGTTCTAGTTATTGCATGCAATGGAAATTTAATAATGACTTCGAGCGAGACTCAACGATGCCATATAAACTTCATCTCATGGCATGCATATTTATTCTTCATTGTTTATCTCTACCTTTCGTGGCTAAGCCCTCGAATTGATGCACCTAGAGATGGTTGGTATCGAATGTATGTCAAGAGTTGCAATAACATCGTATCAAGAACAAATCCCAATTGATTTTAGTGTACACCATCAATACATCCAGTATAAAAATGAATTTACGAGTTAGACAAGAGTTATAAAACAAGAATAACGTTTTTGAAGACAGGGAAAACGTATAAATAACTCCAAAAAATCCAATGTTAAATATATGCGAATATAAATTAAACGATGGAAGAAATCACAATGTTCTCACCATAGTTGCCATAGTCTTCCATGTCGCCCTAGTTGGAGAAAACAAACAGACTCTAATGGAAAAGTTTCCATAGTTGCCACACTGAAAACAAATAGACTTTAATGGAAAAATGAAACCCTAAGATCGATATAGCTGAGAAGAATAACAACATCCACTATACAACATGTAAAAATGGATTAATGGTTTTCTAAAAGATTACGATTTCTGATATATAGTAAATATTACGTATTTGAGTAAAACTCAAGTGGAACCATGATGTGGAAGATTTTGTTTTTAGACTTGACCCTTAACCGAAGTCCACCATTAAATACATCAAGTTAACTCAAGTATCAAAGAGATGTATCATAGTACAACTAAGCTAGTTCGGGTTTAGATATGGTAATGTGTAAAACCCTACCACCAAAAGTTTGAGAAAGATTACAATGGAGTAATGGTCCACTCTATAACCTATATAGTAGGTAACACTATTGGTTGTGGAGCCTGATTATATTCCTAATTTAGAGGTCTTGTTTCAACTGTGTTTGGACCCCATTACCTGATGGGGGTGTGTGGGGGATTTCCCCCCACATCTCTTTGCAAGAGGGTCCATGGGGGGTTGCGGGAAATTTTGGATCCCCCCTTGGTGGGGGTTCAGGGGAAGTTCCCCCAAAGAGAATTTTTTGGGAAAATTACTTTGTAAAATATTGTAATTTTGTAGTCAACCTCGACCATTCATTATAAGGTCGCATATTTAATGGTAGAAGTATGTTAGAGTTTTTTCCCTAGAAGGAAACCCTATTTTATAAGGGAATTATATCACCACTGTGTAGGTGAGTGAATATTGTATTATGAGAGAGGATATTGTGAGAGAAACAAGAATTTATAGTGGGTGTGTTGTAGGTTGTATCCCTTCTCCTTTTCTAGATAATAATAAAAGTAAGGACCTAGGGATTTCTCTGGTGGACATAAACCACACTGGATGAACCATATATATCCATGTCTCTATTGTATTGTGTATATTTTATTTTTTATTTCCTCATTTTTTTTTATTTTATTGCTCCATGATCTTGTTTTTCTAACAACTCGTATCAAAGAGAAAAGTAAATCCCATTAAAAGAGGGTTCATGGTTCGAGTGGGAATAATGGCGAAAAATGGAAATTTTAAGGTTGAAAAATCTAACGAACAAAACTACTAGTTATAGAAGATGTAAATGGAAGACTATCTATATCAAAAGGATGTTTTCCTACCATTGGAAGGAAAAGCAAAGAAGCTGATGAGTATGAAGGATGAAGAATGAAATATTCTTGACGGAAAGGCATGTAGCGTTGGTGGATTTCAATATTTCAAAAGAAATGACAATAGAGGATATGATGAAGGAATTGGCTAAAGTATATGAAAATCACTCAACCTCCCATAAGGTATTACTGATGAAGTGATTATTTAATATGAATATGCCAAAAGGTGGTTCTGTTGCTGACCATTTAAATGAATTTAATATGATTACTAATCAACTAAGTTCTGTAAAAGTGGAATTTGATGTTGAGGTTAGGGATGTTTTAATCTTATTCTCATTGCCAAAAAATATGGAATGGATTGGGCATGGCTGTAAGTAACTCTGTCTCTGGTTCAAACACTATGAAATTTGATGATGTTGTTGGTGTAATCCTTAGCAAGGAAATGTGATGGAAAAACATAGGTGAGACACCATGTAATGCATTGACCATGGAGAAAGGGGAAGACAAAAGGATAGAGGAGAGAGATCAGGGAACTGCAGGAATTCTAGGAAGGGAAGATCCAAATCCAAACTAGGAAAGATAGAGTGATGGAATTGTTGGAAGAAAGGACATCTGAAAAAATACTACAGAGCTCCAAAGAAACAAAGAGATGGACAATAGGAGAAAAATCAGGAAGTAAATGTAACGTGTGATGTGTTACAAGATGTTTTGATTCTTTCTTTAGATAATATTACTGAATCTTGGGTAGTAGATACATGAGCTTCATGTCATGCCACAACCCATAGGAAATATTTCCAAGATTGTGTTCAAGGTGATTTTGGACAGGTTTATTTGGGTGATGATGAACGATGTCAAATTGTTGGAATGGGTAAGGTACAAATAAAGAAAAATAATGGAAACCAATGGTTACTAAAAGAGGTGAGACATATACTAGATCTGAGAAGAAATCTAATTTCAACAGGACAGTTGGAAAGTGATGGATGTATATCTAAATTTACAGATAAGGCATGGAAAGTCACTAAAGGATCATTGGTAATGTGGGCCAAGGAGGCCACCTAGGGGAACGCCCACCTGGGGGGCACAATTCAACCAACTCGGCTCGAACCATTTCACCTTTTGATGCTATTTAACTATGCATATGTAAATAAATGGTTCCATCAGTATATAAGCTGAACAAGGACTCAAATAAAGAATTATTATCTTTTTCCTAAAGCTATGTGTCTCACTTGATTTTTTTATCTGAGTTTACTTTTCACGTCTTGTTGCGTTTTCATTTTTGAGGGTTCTTAGGGTTAGTCAATGTGCCTTTATTCATGGATTCACCGTGGTTGCTTCGTTTTCCATGCTTCCACATATGAGAGAGAGATTACTCCATTATCTAGCCAATCTCTCGAGCAAGTTGATTTTATGCAAGTTTCATGAGGCAGAAAGGACGGTGGACCAACTTGGGGTTTGCACCCTTGTTGGTTTTTCCATTGCCGGGATGAAGTAAGTGCTCCCTTCTCTATGGTTGAACTGAGCTTCTC
The DNA here is from genome assembly GCA_000966675.3 of Picea glauca. Taxonomy (NCBI): domain Eukaryota; kingdom Viridiplantae; phylum Streptophyta; class Pinopsida; order Pinales; family Pinaceae; genus Picea; species Picea glauca. The sequence continues at coordinate 236,538 of JZKD02S0896650.1, forward strand.
CCTTTGATCCCTGGGACTCACATTGAGATAGCCCCATCCTCTTGGCTACTCTCAGATCATCCTGGCATTGGATCTCCATTGCTTGGTTACCCAAACCAATGGTGCACACCTGTTCCGATTTGCGCTCGTGTTGAGTTTTTGGTCAACTATCGGACTATGGCTTGTTTGGTCACCTTCTCCATTAGATCTCATTCTTGGGTAGATCAATTAGTATCAGAGCCTCAAGATCCATGGAAAATCTTCCGATCTTGAAGATTGAGCCAAATTTGTTTTGGGGTTTTTCATGAAATAGTCCAGATTTCTCCCATTTCGGGGTTTACATATTCATGCAAGAAGCTAAACAGATCTCATAGTCCCAAGGGCACACATATATCCACTACAATAGAGAGGATTTTCACATATCTAAAACAATACAAATCTCTCCCTCTAGACTAGTTCAGCTCCATTGCTCTAGGGTTTTGTGCCCTCTATTCACAAAACAAAGCTTGACCCATTTTTCAGTTTTGTAAACTAGGTTCGCCTTGATCTTCAGTTGGGCTCAAAATGCCTCCACGAAAATATCCCTTGCAGTAGACTCAGATTCCAACACTTCAAATCCCATCCAATATCTTTCCACTGTCCTCAATGAGTTGCTCAGAATGCAACAACAGAACAATCCAAACCCCTTCAGGTTGGACACTTGAATCCAACTACCCAAATTTTCTAGTCAAACCAATGGAGAAGTTGTGGATTCCTGGATCCATAGGCTCTCCACCTATTTCAATAAATGTCCAGGCCTTACCAAGGAGATAAAGCTCCAGATTGTAGCCTTGCAATTAGAAGGACTTGCACAAACCTGGTGGGATACAGATCAAGAGAATACCACATTTGTGATAGAGATTGGGGATGCTCCAGAATCCTATACTTCTAAACCCATCAGAACTTGGGATCAAATTTCTGAGGCATTGAGAAACTGCTTCTACCCACCAAAGTATGTGAAATCCTTGTGGATCAAATGGGACCAACTCTGACAACTCCCTTCACAAGGATTTCAAGGATACATAGACTTCTTCTACAAGCTACACCTCTTATTGCATATTCCAGATCTGGAAGAGGTACTCATATTAAATTTTGTTGTTGGTTTATTGATTCAGTTCCGTCGAGAAGTAGATATGTTTGAAAATCCAACTTTAGACAAAACATTTCAGAGAGATTTGGCAATAGAAAGGAAAGTTTCTCTTAGGGGTCGTACTCCTCAGTCACGCCCCTACACCAACCCCCCTTCCTATCAACCATCCAAATCCAAACCTTCAGCCCAATTTCCACCTCCTTGGGCTCAAAATCCCATACCTAATACAAATACAAGGACACCCTGGTGCTCATTCCACAATACTACCTCACACAATTCATCAGATTGTTGAATCATCCAAAATATAAAGACCAACAAAACCCTACCGACTGAGATCATTTCTCCCCCCACCAAGTGGAAGATACCGAAGAAGTTCCCCTATAAAATCCCACAGAAGTGGATCCCTCGTTGATCCTAATGACCCATGAATATTCAAAATCCTCCATCCAACCCCTCTTCACTCATAACTGCCAAATTAAAAACTCCTTGGCTTTACTGATTATGGACAATGTAAGCCAGAAGAATTTGGTGTCTCGAGACCTTGTCAACTACCTTAATCTAGTTACTACTCCCCACCCACAACCCTATCATCTTGGATGGGTCCAAAAGTATGGCCCCCGCCTCTTAGTTTCTCAACACTATCTGGTCACTTTTTCCATAGGCCAATTCAAAGATATTGTCCTTTGTGATGTCTCCCCCTTGGATTGTTCGGATTTGATGATAGGTATCCCATACCAAACCCAAAGAAATGTTATATATATGTCTAAATCCCGCTAGTACAAACTTACCAAAGAATGCCACACTTATATCTTAACTGCAACAACACCCAAACCCTCTACTACCAAAGAACAAATACCGCATGTACATTTAAACCAATGTGTCTCTCTCTATTTGGTGCACCCAATAACGACAAACAATACCACTCACCCTGTTCCTGAAACAATGACTCCCCTCCTTCAAGAGTTTGCAGATGTTTTTCAACCTCCGGCAGGACTCCCCCCCTCTCGACACATTGACCATTCCATTCATCTCATCCTCGGATCTTCATTACCTAACGCCCCTACATACTAGTTGGCCCCAACAAAAACAAAGGAAATGGAAAGAAAATTGATCGACCTCACCAACTCTAGCCATATCCAACCATCATCTTCTCCCTATGCTTCTGCCGCATTTGTCATCCCCAAAAGAGATACTTCAAAAATGCGCCTTGTCACTGATTACCGGGCCTTGAACAAAGCCACAGTAAAAAAATGTTACCCCATGCCCCAGATTGAGGAGTTACTAGACACCCTTCAAGGAGATAAGTGGTTTACTAAATTGGATTTAACATCCAGTTACCATCAGGTTCGAATGAACCCAGATGATGTTTGGAAAATAGCTTTCAAGACCAAATTTGGTCTTTTTGAGTGAAAAGTTATGCCCTTCGGCCTCACCAACGCCCCAACCACTTTCATGAGGCTCATCAATAACATCTTCAGGTCACATTTGGGTCGATTTATGGTCATCTACTTAGATGAAATTATCATCTTCATTCGTACATGGGACACTCACATGCAACATGTCCAACAAGTTCTCCAAATCCTCCGAGAACGCAAGTTACAAATCAAAGAGAAGAAGTCATATTTTGGTCAGACTTCAGTTCCCTATCTCGGCTTTGTTCCCAGCTCAGAGGGTATTCAACCATATCCAACCCACATCCAAGCATTGAAGCAATGGCCACTACCTTCTTTAGCTAGGGAGCTCAAAAGTTTTTTGGGTGGCATCAATTTCTATCGTAAGTTCATTCCCTATTTTTCACAGCTTGTTCATCCTTTGCATCAACTCTCAAATAGTTCTACTACATTTATCTGGACTAAAGAAGACACTAGTCACTTTTCTCATCTCAAAGAAGTCCTCTACTCATCTCGTGACTTACACATGTCAGACCTCTCCCAACCCTTTAAGATTGATGTTGATGCCTCACAATATTCTATTGGTGTCATACTTAAATAGGGAGGACACCCCATTGCTTACCACTCTAAAACTCTATCCAAGGAAAAGAAAAAATATAGAACCTATGACAAGGAGTTTTACAGTCAGGTTCAAGCCCTCAAGCAATGGAGGCATTATTTGTTGGGTAAAGAATCAATTCTGCATACAAACCACCACCCTTTTATTTTGATCAACTCTCATTCGAATATTCAAGAACAAAGGCACCTTAAATGGGCCTCCTATATTCAACAATTTCACTTGGTCATCCGATATAAGAAAGACACTTCTAATAAGATGGTTGATTTTCTAAGCCAGCCTCCCACTCCAGTTCTCTCAATTCTAGAAGTGCGTTGTGCTACCTATGACACATGGAAGGATCAATATGCTACTAACCCCGACTTTCAAGAGATTTGGGGGGCATTGCAAACTCCCACAGTGATCAACCAGACCCCCTTCCTAGAATACACTATTCGGGATGGGTGGCTCTATAAGTTGAATTTGTTATGTGTTCCACACTTACAGGACTGCCTCTTGCTCATCAGGGAGGCACATGCTTCAGCCTATGGGGGCCACTTTGGTACCACAAAGACTGTCCAACATCTGCAATGCCATTTCCATTGGCCTTCCATGCAGCCTCAAGTCGAAAAATATATCACAGCCTGTGCATTATGCTCACAATCCAAGCCATCCAACCGGAAGCATGGGTTATATCAACCACTGCCTCTTCCTTCTCGGCCTTGGGAGTCAATCTCAATGGAATTCCTTAGTGGACTTCCAACAACCCAAAAGAAACATGATGCAATCTAGTTAGTGGTATGTCGCTTCAACAAAATGGAACTTTTCATCCCATGCACAAAGACTACTACAACAATGCAAACAACAAAACTCTACTTCCGACATGTCTAGCCCCATTTTGGCCTCCCAAGCATTATCATATCAAATAAAGATTCTCGCTTCCTCAACACATTTTGGAAGACAATATGGGCATTATTGGGGTGCCACCTCAATTTTTCTACTGCATTCCATTCTCAAATGGATGGCCAAGCAGAGGTTGTCAACAGGGTCGTGGTTCATTCTCTTCGAACTCACTTTGGGCACAACAAACAATGGGACAATTACTTGCACATTATACAACATAGCTACAACAAGGAAACACATTCTTCTACATGGTTTTCACCTTTTTAAGTCTTCTTGGGCTTCCAACCAACATCTCCAACTGAGCTCCCATTCAATTGGGCTCCTCAAAGTACTTTGCATCAACAACAGGAACAACTCTCAGCACAACAGTTTCTCCAACAAATTGCACAATGCCACACTGCAGTAACAACATCACTTAAAGAAACTCAAGAGCATGCCAAGCAGTGTCGTGACAAACAAAGGACCTTCATGTCCTTTCAACCTGGGGATCAAGTCATGTTACACTTTGATAAGAAGTGCTTCAAAGGCCACCATCACAATATTCTGCCAATAAGATATGGCCTGTATACCATCCTCGAAAAGATTGGATAAAATGATTATAGGTTGGATCTGCCACCACAACTGGGAATCCACAATGTTATTAATGTAAATCACTTGAAGTTTTTTAGCCTCCCCTCTTGGAAGAACCAGTCACCATTACTCAACCAGTGGACAACATTCCGGATTTCCAACTCCCATTGGCCAAAGACACTCTACTAGACACCCGGACCCAATCTACAAAGCACTGGGTATACACTTCATATCTGGTAGCCCGCCAAGGCCAAAATCCAGCTCAGAAAAAGTGGATCACAGTTGAAGTATTGCACAACAAGTTTCCTCACCTTCTCATGGAAGTTGAGATGCTTCCATATCTAAACAGGGAGGAATTGGGCCAAGGAGGCCACTTAGGGGAACGCTCACCTAGGGTGCACAATTCAACCAACTAGGCTCGACCCATTTCACCTTTTGATGCTATTTAACTATGCATATGCAAATAAATGGTTCCCTCAGTATATAAGGTGAACCGTGACTCAAATAAACCATTCTTTCCTTTTTTTTGAAGCTATGTGTCTCACTTGATTTTGTTATCTGAGTTTACATTTCACCTCTTGCTGCATTTTCGTTTTTCAGGGTTCTCAGGGTTAGCCAATGTTCCTTTCTTCATGGTTGCACCCTAGTTGCTCCATTTTCCATGTTTCCACATTTGAGAGCGATATTAATCCATTAGCTAGCCAATCTCTGAGGGAGGAAGTTGATTTTCTGCAAGTTTCCTGAGGTAGAAAAGAGGGCACACCAACCTAGGGTTTGTGCCCTTGCTGGTTTTTCCTTTCCCGGGATGAAGTAAGTGAGACCTTCTCTATGGTTGCATTGAGCTTCTCCCTTTGATCCCCAAGACTCACACTTAAATAGCCTCATCCTCTTGGCTACTCTCATATCATCCTGGCATTGGATCTCCATTGCTTGGTTACCCCAACCAATGGTGCGCCCCTGTTGAGTTTTTGGTCAACTGTCAGACTATGAATTGTGTGTTCACCTTCTCCATTAGATCTCCTTCTTGGTTAGATCATAATGGGAAAATGAGAGAAGGTAGGTACATTGTATTTATGTACTGGTAATGTTGACTCTTCAATCTCTTTAGCTTCTACAGGTATGGATACAAAACTGTGGCATCATAGGCTTGAAAAAATGAGTGAGAAGGGGATGTATATAATTCACAAAAGGAATTTGATGCCATATCTTAAACAAGTTGATTTGGATTTTTGTGAACAATGTGTTTATGGAAAACATAAGAGACTCAGATTTCTTAGGGTTGGAAAGGAAAAGAAGAATGAAAATTTAGAGCTTGTGCATACATATGTATGGGAACCAACTTAGGTATCATCTCCTAGTGGCTCTTGTTATTATGTTACTTTTATTGATAATGCAACTAGAAAAACTTGGGTTTATTTCACTCGAAAAAAAATGATGTTTTGTCACTTTTAAGAAATGGAAATCTTTGGTTGAGAATGCGACAGGAAAAAGGTTGAAGTGTCTTAGATCAGACAATGGAGGTGAATACTTCCACAAGGAGTTTCATTATTTCTGTTCATACCATGGGATTCATAGAGAGAATAAAATTCCAGGAACACAATAATAAAATAGTGTCATGAAAAGGATGAACAAGACAATCATGGAGCGTGCAAGGAGTATGAGATTGAATGATGAGTTTCCCTTAAAGTTCTGGGGAGATGTTGTAGATACTGTTGTTTAGTTAATAAACATAGGGCATTCAATCTCCTTGGATGGTGGAAATCCATGGGAGGCATGGACAAGTAAAAAAGTAAACTACTCATTTATGAATAGTTTTGGTTGTGAAGCATTTTCCCATATTGATAAATAAAATAGAACAAAGCTTGATGAAAAATCCAAGAAGTGTAACTTTATTGGATATGGTGTTAATGATTTTTCTCATCAGTTATGGTATTATGAAAATTATAAAATCATTAGGAGTAGATTAGATGTCATATTCAATGAAAATGTCATGTAAAAATATCAGTTGTAGGGAAATAAATAGGAAAATAAAAACACATAATACACAGTTATTGATGAAATCAAAGAAAATGAATTCCAAAGGTACCGGAAAATCAAATGTACAAAAACATGAGAAACATGTAAATTCTAACCTTGTACAATATCTACTGCAAACTGATATTCAGAAAAGAACAAAAAAGATACAATGGCAAATACAAACATTGCACAGAGATTTTTCCCCTGGAAACCCAAACTGAGAAAACCAGCATATATTATATTCATACATTGTGTTACATTGTTTACAATACAATATACATATAGGAGCCAACGACATCCAAAACCCTAACCCAATGACCTGGATTAGTCCAAAACCCTAATTCCTTAACCGGAAATAGAAAACCATCGGCAAAGAAACCATGTGCCGAAAAACCACCTAAATATAATGCGGTCCCGTCGAAAAAAAAAATCGAGGATGTTGCCCCCGAACCCTTGCGCACCGGACACAGACGCTCAAACTGTACTACTCATGCAAAGAATATAAAACATACCCAACATTCTTTCACTTGTTGTTTTCTTTGCACACAGGGGGTTACAGGGTTACATAGTCAACAATCCAGGGCAGAAATGCCCATGGATCCTCTACACCAAGAGAACTTCTCAGTGCTCACAGATTTT
>JZKD02S0896650.1:247532-257725 GCA_000966675.3 Picea glauca
TTTACAATACAATATACATATAGGAGCCAGCGGCATCCAAAACCCTAACCCAATGACTTGGATTAGTCCAAAACCCTAATTCCTTAACCGGAAATATAAAATCATCGACAAAGAACCCATGTGCCGAAAAACCACCTAAATATAATGCGGTCTCGCCGCAAAAAAAATTCGGGGCCGCTGCCCCAAACCCCGGCACCTCAAACTCCTGCAAGTGTTGTTAGAAGATATACTACGTTAAGTAGACCCCTTGACCGACACTCTCCTTCATTGTATTATTTATTTTTGACTAAATTTGGTGAACCATCCATTTTTGAAGAGGAAATGTAGGTAGACACTATAAAGAAGTGGGAGCAAGGCATGAAAAAGAAAATGGATTCCTTGTTTAATAACTAGACTTGGGACTTGGTTCAGTTTCTTGTAGGAAAAAGAGCATTGTAGAATAAATGGGTTTACAGGTTGAAGGAAGAAGATGAAGGAAAAAAGTGGTACAAGGCTAGACTTGTTGTAAAGGGGTTTGAACAAAAGAAAGGTATAGATTTTGATGAAATATTTTCTCTTGTTGTTAAAATGAATTTGACTAGGACTATTTTAAGTCTTGCGACAGTAGAATATTTACATCTTGAACATTTAGATGTAAAAAAAACTTTTCTCCATGGGGATTTGGAGGAAGATATTTATATGTAGCGGCCATAGTGGTATGAGGTCAAAGGGAACGAAAATTTGGTATGCAAGTTGAACAAGAGCTTGTATGGCCTAAAGCAAGCTCCAAGGCAGTGGTATTTGAATTTTGATAGGTTTATAACATAACAAAGTTATAATAAATGTCATTATGATGACTATGTTTATTTTAAGAGGCTAGAAAATTGAAGCTATATTATCTTTCTATTGTATGTAGATGACATGGTTGTTACAAGGTCTAACATGCAGGATACAAATGTGCTAAAAAATAAATTATCTATTTCATTTGAAATGAAGGATTTGGGTGTTACAAATAAAATACTTGGTATGAGAATAACAAGAGACAAGAAAAATCACAAATTGATATTTTCTTAGGGTGAGTACATAGAGAAGGTGTTCGAGAGGTTTCAAATGAAGAATGCAAAAATAATTAGTATACCTTTGTCCAACCATTTCAAATTAACCAAGGAAATGTGTTCCAAGACACATGAGCATATATAATACATGTCCAGGGTCCCTTATTAATCAACAATTGGTAGCTTGATGTATGATATGGTGTGCATAAAACTAGATAGTGCACATGCAGAGGGAGTTGTGAGAATGTATATGAGAAATCCAGATAAAGAACATTGGAGGGAAGTAAAATGGATTCTTAAGTATTTGAGATGTACTACTACTCATGCATTATGTTTTGGAGGTTCAAACACTGTTCTATAGAGATATGTTGATTCACATATGGAAGGTGATAAATATAGCATGATAAGCACCACAAGGTATGTTTTTACTGTAGGTGGAACTACAATAAGTTGGATTTTGAAACTACAAAAGTTTGTTTCACTTTTAATAACGAAATCAGAGTATGTTGATACTACAGAGGCTAGTAAAGAGATGATTTGGTTACAAAGGTTTATGGACGAATTGGGAAAGAAGCAGGAGAATATTATGTTGTATTGTGACAACTAGAGTTCCATTCATCTTGAAAAGAATTAAAAATTTCATTCTATGACTAAGCATATGCATCTCAGGTAAAATTTCATACGATCCATTTTGGAAGATGAACAATTGAAGTTGTAAAATATACATACTAGCCAAGATCCTACATACATGTTAACAAAGGTAGTAACCGGGGAGAAAGTGAGTTCCTGCTCAGTTTCAGTTTTCCTTCAAGCATGAAGGTGAAGATGAGAAATTTTCCAGGTCCAAGGTGGATCATAATCCAATAGGTGCAACAATAGTGGAATTTTTGTGATCAGTCTCCAAGTGGAAGATTGTTGGTTGTGGAACCTGGTTATCTTTTTGATTAAGAGGTCTTGTTTCAGTCGCGTTTGGACCCCATTACCTAACAAGGGGGTGTGTGAGGGATTTCCCCACCAAATCTCTCATTAAAGGGGTCCATGGGGGGTGGTGAGAAATTTTGGAGTCCCCTTTGGAGGGGGTTCGAAGGAAGTGGCCTCGAAGAGAAATTTTTGGGAAAATTGCCTTGTAAAATATTCTAGTTATGTAGTCAATCTGGACCATTCATTATAAGGTTGCAGATCTGATGGTAGAAGTTATTTTAGGGTTTGTTTCCCTATAAATAAACCCTATTTTATGAGGGAGTTGTATTGCGGTTGTGTAGGTGAGTGAATATTGTATTCTGAAAGAGGAGATTGCGAGAGAAAGAAGAGGAGGTGTGTTATAGGTTGTATCCCTTCATTTGCTAGATAATAATAAAAGGAAGGACTTGATAATTTCTCTGGTGGATGTATCTCACACTGGGTGAATCAAGTGTATATATGTCTCTATTGTACTGTGTATCTTTTTTGTTTTATATTCGTATTTTTTTTATTTAATTGCTTTGCGATCCTATTTTTCTAACAAATATTATATTAAATATATTCTCATTTATATAATGAAGTGTGAAGTAATATGGTAACAACGATTTAATACCCTGATTTTGAACCTCATATTAAATATTTTATTTTGTTAAGTTATGAAAGGCCAGAGTGCCTAAATAATTATTAAGAGGCCAATGTGCCTAGGAAATGTATTATTTTCATCATTATTAATATAAAACACATTGCCAGATGATAAATAGACAAGGACAAGAGCTATAGGGGGATATGATTCCATAAGAGAGGGGGCTTGAGGGGTTGAGTACTTATTTTGTATTTTATTTACCCATTTCTGGTTTTAGTGGAGAATAATAGTTACATGAGCTTCTTGGGAGAATACCATGGGGTTCCTTAATTCTGAGAAGTACATAAGCCCATTCTTGGTATGTGGTTGGGGTTGGTTTTTGGTTGTTGGGGATTTGTTGGTTCCTTTCCACTCTCTAATTCATTGTCCATCATGCTCACCTTTCATTTCTCTTATGTTCTCCACTCATACCTTCACCTACTCATCCCATCTAATTCAAGATATGATTGGGGGAAGGAAACTGAATTGTTGAGAAAACCATAGTCGTTGGTTGTATAGAATATTGGTGTATTCCAACCAGGGTTGGTGCCTGCATCTGTGATGCCTTGGACTGTGTTTCAGTTGAATCACGGCTACAAGTACTGATATTCCTAGGAGGGATTTTCTTGACTAGAAGCATTGGATTCCTGGAAGAGATGGACAACCCAAGGGACTACGTGGAAGAGACGGAGGTCTATTCTCTTGGGTTTTGCATACTGGGTATAAGAGAGCTACTGTACTTTGGATTGTTGTGAGTGTTGAAAGGCCTGTGAGAGTCTGAGGGATCACTGGCTTGGGAAGCCGAGTGACACCCTAGAATCCATCCTTGTGGATTCATAGCCCTGGCTCAGGGGTGACATTGTTGTTGAGACTTGGAACAAAAATGTATACGATTGGGTGCAACATCCTTGTTCTACAACTAGTTGGTGTCTTGTTTTCAGAAAATATAATTTCTCTCAGTTATGTTTATTTACATGTGTATGATTTATTCCGCTGTGTATTTATTTATCTTTAAATTTAATATTTAGAATATGCATGCTTGCTGGTTATCGTTGTGCATGGCTTAGTTTATGTTGTGGCATGAATATTTATTTCCACATGTGGTCTTCATGTCTATTAATTAACTTAGAAGTGGTTCGAATTGAGATAATGCACTGTAAAGTGATTCCCTGGACTGCAGCGTGCCTTGCCTACGGGTGGTTGGTTGTGTTACAATCGTATTAAATGGCGTAGCTCGACTTGTGGGTGGTTGGGTACATTACAAAATGGTATCACAGCCACAGGTTGAAACACTAGGCTTGAATGGGCCATATCTATCATTAAATATCTTGTGGTTAAGATCAAGTACACCTTGAATAAGGGAAATTAGGAGAAATGGCATTGCATAGATCGTGCAGTAGCCTGAACGTCATATATCCTTTGTAAAGGATCATGCATTCGTGACCATTCCTTTTGAACTTAGGAGAGATCACCACCGTGGGATAGAGGGAGATCTATTCCATCAGATCAAAAGGTGGGTGAACAAGGGTTGTCCGATGGAGGTGAACATGAGGTTGGGTAAGAATTAATTCCCATCTGTCTAATCTGGTTGATCGATCATCAAGCATCAATCGAATTCAATAAGGAAAGGAAGAGCTTCAGAACTTCGTCGCTTCATCGATCTTGGTAGGCACAAAAATCCTGAACTACTGAAGGTCATAGTCGCGAAGCCCATCAGCCATCTGATTTGACGGGAGGCGCAGAGGGATCTCTGCCATTGATTGTGGTCAGCCAAAATTGACCACTTTGGGAGTTTTCACTACAAGAATTTTAAACTTTGTTGAATTGTTATAGCCCAGAGGCCCGGAGCGCTGAAGTCCCAAAATCCTTATCGACCGTTAGATTAAGGGGAGGACTTCAAGAGTATTGCAGGTCGTCATATCTAGCCATGGTAGAAGGGTATTGAAGTTCAATATTCACAACTTTTCCACTCCGACGAATACGAAGTAAGTTGCAGATAAAAACCCTAGAGCATTGAAGCCCCGAAGTGTCAAATTCGCGGAGGTGTAAAACTGTGAAGTTACGCGGGTCGTCAGATCTAGAGCTATGATTGGGGATCGTCCATGTAGTTGATGACGTGTCTCATGCCACATGGTAGGGAGTTGTGTGGGGACACGTGTCACCCAGATTCAACACCTTTTGGACCTTGATCTATTAATTTTTTAGTGACATGTGGTACACATGCCAAGGGTCCACATCACCCTAGGTGACATCAATATGCCATGTCATCTCCTGGAGTATGTGACTTTGGGGGTGTCCAATTTTATGTCCGTGAGAAGTGCCAAAGATCGAAGTTGCGAAGGCACGTAGACCATTGATTTGAGATCCCTTCAGGACCTCTCTCAATCGTTGGATCAAACAATAGGAGTAAGGTAAGTACTTGGGAGGATTGTCACTCCATGGGAATTGAGAGACATGGGAACTGAATGTCCTGGAGCCCCAGAGCACCTAATTTCCAAATTGGAGAAAATCCATCCATCTCAACATTTGACTAAGTCGCAACTGTTGATTTTTTTTGAATCCTCCAGCTTAGGGCGGGGCCATCCATTCAATGAGAGATAAAGTCTTGACCGTCTGATTTTTATTGGTGGAGTTAGTGAAGACTTGGGAGATGTGTATCTCTAGGAGAAATTGGAAGTTGACAATGAAGAATAGCTGAAGGACGAAGTCCGGATTACATGGTCCCAACGTCGATCTCATGATAAGGTAAAAAAGGCCTGGGAGGTAACCCGACCCTCGATTATGTTGTTGGCATAAGCTCCCAGGTTGAAGAACATGAAGAGAGACGTTATGGAAGGATTAATCCCGCGAGTTCAAGTTGTGTTCATCTAGGGTGTGGGTTGAGGGAAGCAACTTTGCATAATTCAATTATGTATTAGCTAAAAGGGGGGCGAAATTGAAATTTCCTTCATGTAGCCCTGACTTTCAACTCCAATATCGAATTGAAGAGAGATTTAAGCCATTGGGATAGAGGATTCTGAGGAAAATAATAGGGAATTTTTATGTTGTGAATACTAATATATTTTTTCTTCATGGATTGAGAAGAAAAACAAAGACTTGTAGAAATGTTTGACAATTAATTTTGTTTATAATAACCCTAACAAAATGGTTTCTTGCACATTTTGCAGAGTTAGGGGGGTGTAAGATTATCAATCCAAGGTAAGAATACATTCATGCAATGAAATATGGAGAAGGAGCTTACAACCATGATAAATAGGCCAAAGGTCAAAATATCAGTGTTGGTAATGTAGAGACAGAATCCAACGGACACAAGGGTAGAGGGGTGCAATAAACCATGATAGGGACTGTGAGAAGCCTGGAACTAGAAGTACATATTTACAAACAAAACAATGAGAGGCTAATGAGAGAAAAAAATCATACAAATTCTCAAGTGATGCAGAGCTTAAATCAATTGTAGAGGCAAACAAAGAATGGATCAAACTCAAAACAAGAGGAAGAAGGAAGGTATCATGAAAGAAGAGATAACCATATGCAAGTTGGTTATTCAAGAAGTGCTAGTAGAACTCATAGAAACCACTCATCTCCTTACTAAACAAGAAATTCTTATGCATCTAAAGACTCCATAAGTAGTCTAGAGGTGTCTCCTATTAGGTACCAAAGAAGAAGGGATGAAGTGGACAGTTTGCAAGGAGATCTGAGGAAGCTTAAGACACCATCCTTTGATGGTGAAAGGGAAAGGGAATATGATGTTGAGGCATGGTTTCTTGGACTCAAGAGATATTTTCAGTTTCATAACTATTCATCAAACCTAGAAGCCAGAATTTCCACCTACCATTTACATGGGAAAGCTGCAATGTGGTGGGACCAGCTAAAGAAAGTTGAGAATATTGATGAGAATATGATCACTTGGAAGAAGTTCAAGAAATATTTTTAGAAGGAGTACCTCTCAGAGCACTTCTATGACAAGAAAATATAGGATTTATTTGCACTTAGGATGGGAAGCACAACCACGATAGAGTATGAGAACAATTTCTTGGGGTTATTAAAGTATGTGGGGTTTATAAAATATGAGAAGGTGAAAATACAAAGGTTTTTAAGTGGTTTGCCTTTGCTTTATAAAGAAAAGATTTAGTATGATGAACCCAAGACCTTGACCGAGACCATCAGGAAGGATAAATACATGTATAAGAAAGGAAGGGGTAGAGAATCCATGCAAAAGTCTTGGAAGGATAAGAAGAAGGAGAAGCATGATTAGAGGGATAAGGGATTCAAACCTCTTTTCAATAGAAATGAACCTAATGAAAATCATCAAGAATAGTATGGTAAGGATGAATCCAAGAGATAAGACTCCTTAGGAAAAGGGGAAGACCACCGATCCAATGTTGGGGATGCAAGGAAGATCACCTATACAAGGATTTCCCTCACAGAAAGGACAAAGTGAATACGATGCACAACATCCAAGAGGCTAGAACAATAGAAGACATGGGAAGGATTTATGCATCTTTAGATGGTCGACAAGAAGAGTACTGATCCAATATGATCAAGGTGGAAGGTAATATCATTAATCAAACTATTTCTATTTTAATTGATTCAGGAGAAAGTCATTGTTACATTGATCCTAAAATAGTGGATAGATTACATTTGGAGAAAAGTAAGCTTGAAAAATAAAGATTGGTTCAGCTAGCCACTGGAACCAAAAGGAGAATCCATGAAATGGTCAGAGGTTGTTCCATAAGTCTTAATGGTGTGAACTAAAGCTAATATAAATATTATACCATTGGGGTCTTATGATATTCTAATTGGAATGGATTGGTTGGACAAGCATTATGTTGTCCTAGATTGTCATAACAAGACATTTACATGTCTTGATGAAGAAGGAAAATAGAGCACTATGAAAGGAGTTCCAAGACCCATCTCTATAAGGGAGATTTCAGCCTTGCAACAAAAAAGATGTTTCAAAAAAGGATGTCAATTGAATGCAACCCATGTGGAGGAGCCAAAAAAGACAAAGGGGCCAAGCCTTGAAGAATTATCGGTACTACAAGAATTTGAAGATGTATTCCAAGAAATACCAGGGTTCCCACCAAAGAGGGAGATATATTTCTCTATTGATTTAGTTCCAGGAACTGCCCCAGTGTCAAAAAAAACTTACAGAATGCGTACACCGGAACTAAAAGAATTACAAATGTAGTTGGAAGAATTGTTGAAGAAAGGGTACATACGTCCAAGTGTTTCACCTTGGGGAGAACCAATAATCTTTTTCAGAAAGAAGGATGAAACTTTGATACTGTGCATTGATTTCTGACAACTGAATAAATCCACTATAAAAAACAAGTACTCTCTACCCATAATTGATGACCTATTTGATAAGCTAAGAGGGGAAAATATATTTTAAAAGATAGACTTGAGATCATGATACAATCAAGTAAGAATCAAGGAAGAAGACATCAATAAGAAAACCTTTAGAACCAGGTATGGGCATTATGAATTTGTAGTGGTGCCATTTGGACTGTCCAATGCACCTGCTGTATTTATGTGCTTAATGAATGGAATATTCTGAAATTATTTGGATAAGTTTGTCATAATATTCCTGGATGTGGTGGAGTCCTCAATTAAAATGGACATGTCATTGGTTATGAGTCCAGAAAGATTAAAGAACACGATGTAATGATCCCAAGCCAAATTTTTCGCTTGGAACCACTAACTACCAATGATTTGTGATGTGTAGGTGTTTATTGAGTTATTAAGTGCATACAAGATTCATCCAACACATGAAGATCATAACACATTCAAGAT
This sequence comes from Picea glauca, assembly GCA_000966675.3. Taxonomy (NCBI): domain Eukaryota; kingdom Viridiplantae; phylum Streptophyta; class Pinopsida; order Pinales; family Pinaceae; genus Picea; species Picea glauca. The sequence goes on from JZKD02S0896650.1 coordinate 255,945, forward strand.
ATAGAAGCACAAACAAAGATCTGACCTTTTTATTATGAGTAATGCAGAATCAATACAATAGATGGCCGATCTAGCATGAACCTCAAATGGTTGTACAAACAATAGATATGAGCTACTACAAAATGCTCCTGTCAATACAAAAGAAGCCTCCAAAGGTTGAATAAGTAATGAAGACCAGTGTCAAGCAGATCTAGATGTCGACCCTCCTAGCTGAAGGGTGCCATGCTCCAAGTGAAGACTGAAACCCTCAATATTTCGGCCCTAGTGTCAAAGATGTCCAATCACCTTGAGAAAGATGCCAAACAGTAGATTGGGTGATGGAAAGAACAACCCAGGTGCCCGAATCTCCAAGATCCCTCTCACACCCTGTAGATTCGAACTCCTCCACTGAATGGTGCGCCCCACTAGATGCCTGGAACCCTAGATAATTTGGCCCTGATGAAGGAGGCCTCCAAATGATCTAAAACTCTCCAAGAATATAGATCGGGCTATGAGAACCCCGTGGGAGAAGTTTCAGATCCAGATCTCAAGCGAATCTCTCTAGATCTGAGAAATACAGAATAGTGGGACGTCCTCCTTACCTCCAAATTGTCCCAGTCTGAAGCTAAATGTCTGATGGTGATAAATCCACAGAAAAGCACTCAAAATGATGGTGGAGCACCTGCAAGTAAAACCCAACTGATGAAATTCCCAACGCTCCTCTTGATTGGCTAGATCGAACCCTTCTCTTCAAGATGATGCGCCCTTGTTGAAACTCCTCAAGCAGTACGACCCTACTATCTTCAGAAGCACTAGGAAGAGATATACTGAGAATAGAATGGTGTGGAGGAATATTTCATCCCCAAGACCAAGCTGTGGAACAAGGTGAGTGGATGTTTCACCACTGAGTTTCTCACAAGGGTTTGTACAGCAAACCCCCAAATTGAATGCTCAAGAGAAATAACAAGCAATATGCCAAATCTAGAATGAATAATAGGTGCACCCTAGCCTCTTACTTATACTTTTCCTTCTAATCCTTTGTTGAGTTAGGTCAACCCCCAGGGTTAACTTCTATTCTTTTGTTGAGTTACCTTTCCCTCCTTTTATCCTTTCCCTTTCTCAATTCAACTTAAAAATATAACTTTAATCTAGTTGACCTCCCCCCTCAATGCGAGACTATGACCTAGTGGGGGTGCCCAGGCCACTGAGTCTCCTCATCACCTCCCTAAGAGGTGGGGGACATTACAGTCTCCCCTGCTTGAAATTGCTTGTCCTCAAGAAATTCCAAACCTGCATCTCTTACCAAATGCTCCTTTTCCCAAGTAGCATCCTCAATGGGTAAATCCTTCCATCTGATCAGGTACTCCTTGATGCTTCGGTTTTTGAGCCTCTTCTCTCGGACTTCTAGTACCTCCTCTGGAATCAAAATAAGTTGTCCCTCCTCATCCATGGGGGGTAACACCTCAATAGGTATGACATGTTGGCCAAGGGCCTTCTTGAGACAGGAGACATGGGAGACATTGTGTATTCTTCTTCCCTGTGGAAGCTCCAGCTCATAAGCTACAGCCCCTATCTTCTTGTTGACTCTGTAGGGCCCAAATAAATGGGGTTGTAGTTTGTAACATCCCGCTCTGGCGCACTGAGACCACTTATTATTTGAGGACACTTGCTCGCAAGTGATCTGGACCCTTTTGATGTAGACATTTTGTATATGATTATGATGTGATTGACAGATGATATGATGTGTTACTATTCATGTAGACAGGTGCTATTGACTCAGTTTATTGAGTGTGCAGGTTTGT
>JZKD02S0896650.1:258895-270029 GCA_000966675.3 Picea glauca
ATTTATATACAACTATAAACCAATAAGTTAAGCTTGGGAAAGGGGAAATAAAAAGTTAAATATATAAACTAATAAAATGAAAAAGGGGGGGTAAATGAATAAATAAATGAAATATGCGCACATGCTTTGATTTAAAAAAAATAAAAAAATAAAATTCAATTTGGATTATACAAACGAATTAAACTAAAAGAATTGGAGAAAAGTCAAAAAGGGGAAAAGAGGGGGGGGAAACCTAAGTGAACAGGGGATTAGGGTTTGAGGGGATAAAGGGAGGGAAGAAAGGAAGAGAAGGGGCTTTTTTTTTCTTTTGGGGCTGAGATTGAGGGCTATTGCAGGGGGAGGAGAGACTAACTGGTTTACTGGTAGGAGTTGGGAATCCTCAACATACGTGAGTGGTAGCTCAGCCTTTGAGGCGAGCTGAGGAGCTAGTTGCTCTCTGGTTGTGTGTGGCCCCTTTGCGGCTCGGGGGGCTGAGGGGGAAGAAGAGTACCCCTAGCGTTTGGCTGGGAGGTACCGGTGAGCTCTTTGAGGTCGGCAAGCAGGAGCAGCTTGGAGCAGGAGCAGCTTGGAGTTAGGAGCGGCAGGAGCAAGGAATCGTCGCGGCAAGCATTAAGGCCAAGGTATGATACGTAACCAAGTAGTTAGAATGGATTGAATTTTTATGAAGGAACAACGTATCTTTTATTGTGATCTGAACGGCAAAAATTCTTATTAGGGTTCTGGTGTACTGTGTTAAAAGAAATATTTACTGCTCATGAAATTTTTTTTACTGTGCAAAATTCCCTTTTTATTTCTGCTTGGACCATGGAAAAAGATTATTGTTTAAATGTTGCTCCTTCCTTGCGAGTTCATGGTTTAACTCCGGCATTTTCCCTGGTTGAATCCACCGAGTTTCGGTGGTGATAGTCCCTGTGTTTTTTCTAGTCTAATCCCATTGCGTTTATGGTGAACTCTCTGCGTTCATCTTTACCCTACGTGGGTAGTTATTTGTCTGCGTTTAGGGTTAAAAACTTGCATTCTACCTTCCTGGAGTGATAATGCGTGGTTCCTCTCGGCATTGTGTGCGCAAGGATAAATCTTGTCGCAAGGTACAGCTCTGATGGGTGTAATTACAACAGTTAATTTTTAGTTCCCTTCTTGGGATGTTAAATCATTCTGGGCATTGACCTTTACGTGCCTGCGTTCCTTTTTCATACCACAAAATGCTCTAGGTTGTCTTAAATCTGGGCGTGTTCTTCTGTCCTGAGCTATTGATTTAAAAATGGTGGGACAGCCCAAATACTTGACTGTTGGTTCACCTTTTAAAAATAATGTATATAAATATCTGTCGAATAACATCTTTGCGCTCCCAGCTACATCCTACCCAGTTGCACCGATTCGCGTCCAATTGTTTGAAGCTCCTAACCTTCTTGGAACCCTTTTATTCCACTTACCACTCATCGCCTACTATTTAGCTGGCCTGAATCTCTGTGAAAAGACCCACGCAGTGAAAGACCGAGGAGATCCGTGTATCCAGCCGAGCGAATGACTTGGGCTCCCTGTGACGCATTTCCATTATTCCTGTATGGCTTCGGGCCAGGGGTGATTGTGTTCACAGCTACGAGAATGGCGAGCGAGACGCGAGCGAGACCAGACTCTGTCCTTATCCGAATTAACGTTGGTCGAAGATGCCCCTAATCTAATACACTGATATAATGACACATCTTTAATCGAGAATAAATAAATCCAAAAATCGTGATGTTAAAGGAGGCTCGTATATCGTAACATGGGCTTGCAGAGTATCTTGTGTAGTGTAAGTTTATTTTTATTATGGTTTAAAAGGTAAAGTCGCATGGCGCATGTAATCTCCACCGTTAGAATTTATAATTCCAGCCATTTCTTTTTAATTTCGGGTTGGAGTTTAGATAAAATTCTCAAATGATCAAAACGCGTGGCTTTCAACTTCCAATCCAACTCGTGGCTTGACCGGCGAATTTCGATTTGGCTTGGGTATGACCTGTAATGTGGCTTGATTGAATTGGGTTACGGATGCAATAAAATATTGTGATTGGGGCCGCTGGAGCATAGGGTTCCTTCTTAAATGCATTTTTCCCTTTTTAAGGCATATTTGTATAATCGATGACAGCTACGCATATAGTCACCAGAATGTCGAAGTAGGCACAAAAAAAAACTACACGTATAAATACTAGGGTTTTAGCTTCAACCACGCGTCTTAAATTCAGTTTAACTTTTGAATTGGTTGCCGCGCGACTGTAGTGTCAATTGCTGCAGTCCAATAGATTTCTTCCCATTAAATTTTAGGTTGATAGGCGGTTAAAGGAAATACTGGTTGGGGCAGCGATTATTTAAGATATCTTTTTAGGTGGGATTTGGACAGGAGCCTCGATTGCATTTATTTCTTTTCTCGACTCTGCACCCTTGCCACGCAGTCAGTTCCCCCATCGCGCTCCGTGCTCACGACACAATAACTGTTAACCTACAATGTTAATCCTTGTCAACGACACTGTAATAATAGCTAGTAGCTTTAACTTCTGACATATGCATAATATTAATATTGTCTAACCTGAATACAATGATTATACTTGTCGAATATTAATGTTAACATTGATTAAGTTATAATATGGAGAATATAATAGCTGCTGGACTGCTAAAGTAACACTAGTTAAATTCAATGACAACGTTTGTTTTAATTGCGATATTCATATAATCACTGTTATGTTGAGTTAGGGCAATCGCAATGTTGGTAATAGTTTAAATACCATAGTAATAGTATTAATTGAATTTTCATGTGATAGAATGGCCATGATTAGTCATAGGTTAAATGCAAGGTTGATATTATAAATTGAGTGCTAATGTTGTTAAATTGCAGGAGGAGTAATAGTTGAATACCATCGTAATAGTATTAATTGAATTTTCATGTGATAGAATGGCCATGATTAGTAATAGGTTAAATGCAAGGTTGATATTATAAATTGAGTGCTAATGTTGTTAAATTGCAGGAGGAGTAATAGTTTAAATGCCATAGTAATAGTATTAATTGAATTTTTATGTGATAGAATGGCAATGATGAGAAATAGGTTAAATGCAAGGTTGATATCATAAATTGACTATTAATATTGTTAAAGTGCACGAGGAATAATAGTTTAAATGCCATAGTAATAGTATTAATTGAATTTTCATGTGGATAGAACGACAATGATGATTAATAGTTTAATTGCAACGGTGACATTATAATTTGAATGTTAATGTTGGTAGACTTGCAATGAGGAGTACTATTTTAATGTAATAGTAATATGATTAAATGAAGGATTGTGTTGATAGAATGGCAGTGATAAGTAATAGTTAAAATGCATTAGTAATGTGMTTMATTGAAAGWTAATATGGGTAGAATCGCCATGATAAGTATTAGTTTAAATGCATTAGTAATATCATTAATTGAATATTAGGGTTGGTAGACCTGCAGTGATAATGAATTGTCTAATTGCAACCGTAATATTATTAATTGAAAAAGAATTAGGGGTTGAATTGCGTTGTGGAATAATTGTATAATGGCAATGTTAATATGGATGCATAAGTGGCAATGTCCAATTGTTAAATGAACGTTCGTGACGATGCCTAGATCGTAACGATACTATTGGCCTAGTGAATTTATTGGTTGTCCCTTAGGATAAGGTCCTCGTCTGTTAATAAGAAGTATTGGGACATTTGGTCTCGGTTGATGTCGTCGGGTCCCAATGGAGAAGGGTCGATTGGGGACCTCCCGACTTGTGTCTCCCGTAGAGGTCGTGTCATCCCTGATCTCGTAGTACTTGGTGTTTTGTATTGCGTAGTCGGTCTATGTCGTGCGGGATACAGACTCCCCTTGCAGCTTAGTATGTATGTCTGTGCGTAATCCGGTGGAAGGAATCCGGTGCCGTCTCAAGAGTCTCGAGTTGTTTAAAGGCACAGTTCCACTCTTGCGACACCTTCTGAGCCGTATCAGTAGTCTCGGGCTGTTTAAAGGCACAGTTCCACTACTGCGACTCTACTGACGGATTCCTTTGATTCTGTGACAGTACTGTGCCTAACCCCTGGTGTCTGTTTCTGCCTACAGCCGTAGTCGCCCACCTCTTGTTCGGGGGCGTTTGTTGCTCGTTGTCGCTATGATATGTCGGGTCGTCTTGTTGAGTTCATCCTACTTGCATCCTGTTGGTTCGAGTGTTGACGTAGAGTCGAGGGGGTTGTTTCTTCTACACGCGCACACACACTTAAACAAAAAAAAAATTTCACCGGTGGATTGAGTAGAAGTCCTTAGCTAGGAGGGTTGTTACACAGTTTCTCTGCTCCGCTTCTTTTAATGGAAACCCGCCTATATGGCTGCAGCCTTAGATAGACTAAGTCGCCAACCTCAAAAGTACGGTCAACTCTGTGCTTGTTTGCTTGGACCTTCTGCTAGTTTTGTGCCCTTTGTAGATGATCCTTCAATTCCCTGAGAATATCTTGGCTCTGTTATACCCAATCCTATACCATAGGTGCCCTGTTGTCACCGAACGCAAACTCCACAAACGATAAAGGATCATAACTATACAAGGCTCGGAAGGGGGACATGCCAATGGACATATGTTGGGTGGTGTTGTAGCAATACTCCCCCAGATGCAACCATCTGGCCCATGCTTTCTGTTGCCCTGCCACATAGTTTCTGAGGTAGCCCTCCACCCACTTGTTTACTATCTTTGTCTGTCCATCCATCTGAGGGTGATAGCTGGTGCTAGGGGTCAAGGCCGTGCCAACCAACCTAAATAACTCCTATGATGCAGGAGCATCGTCAACAGCAAGCGAGTGCGAGCAGCGCCAGCGCATTTTGACACGTGATCGGGAAAAAGTGTTCAAATTAATTTTGAAGTGGGGTGCGCCAAAATTAAATGAGACAATTATGAAGGGGCATACTCCCTAATTGTAATCAGACCTTGAGCATCCCGCTCTCGTCTAAAGGATTAAGAGGCATTTATGCTAGTAAATGTAAGTAGGTAGCTTTAAATTCTTAGATTTGACAGTTTAGAGAGTAGGAGGGAAACGGGATATAGACACCCTCATTGTATAGTTGTAACAAGGATGATTATTACATTCAGTTGTTGAAGAAAGTAGAGAGTAGAGAGTTGTGTGGAAACACCCATGTACAGAAGTCCTAAATTAATATATGGAGCTTTGATTCAGATTCATGGTGTTGTACTTACTTTCTGTGTATACATGCTGAATGATATGCTTATGGTTGTTTACTCTTTTTGTTATGCATTTTCTTTGTATGTTGTGAATGTATGATTTCATCTTTTATGTTTGAATTTTGAGAGAGAGAGAGAGGGGAAGTAAGTTTCAATTGTTTCTCAACCTGACTGAGTAAAATTCCTGCAAGGAGTGCAGTGAAGTTGTTCACAAGGAGTGCGTTGACAAGGGTTCAAAGTTTTATCTCTAAAAGCTCAAGAGGGATAACGTTGTTCTCATTTCCGCAAAAGTGCAAGTTAAGCAAAAAATCCGTGCAAGGTGTGTGCAGGATGAGTAGATTCCCAGAGTTTACAACTTGAGGAAATTGTTGGAAGACTGTTGTTGCGGGGAATGCACAGAGTCGAAGAGGTTCAAACACTAGAGCATATTTGAAGAAGTGCCGCAAGGAGTGCGCACAGGAAATCATCCCCAAAGGATTTGAGGATTTTCCAAACAAGTTTCAGAGGGATAGAGTCTTCGAAGTTGTCGAAGAAAAGCTCGAGGGGGCTAGTGCCTTGAAGTGTTGGAAGGAGGCGTAGCAAATTTGTTTTGCAGGTGGACAAGTCCTGTGAAGGAATACCTTGTTCATTTCACAGGAGTTGTCAAGGAGGAATTGGACGGTCGGAATTCTCTGTGGAGAATTCGTGAAGTCCCAAGAGCCGTCAGATCTTGCAGAGGAGTAGGGAAGTTACGGTGAGCATATTTTCGAGTGTAAGCTCAGGAGAAACAGGACCGTAGGATCCAAGTTGGCAAGGGCCGTTGGATCACTCGTGAATTCTCACTTCGGGGATTCACAAGTTGAAGAACCAAAAACCTTGCATCAAGATTCGCGAACTCACAAAGTGCGAAGTCCTGACAAGGCGAGAAGTTTTGTTGTGGGGCCAACATTAATAACGAGTCAGAATTCGGCATTTCAGCATTTCAGGAGTTAGAGAGTTGAGAGCTTTGCATCTGAATTCATGAAATCGCGAAGTCCGAATTCCCGAAGAAGTGAGAAGCCCGTTGAAAAGTCAACCTTTGCCAAGTGCGTCGCAAATTCGACAGTTCGGGTTTCGAGAGTTGTAGAGGTAAGAGCCTCGACAACAGAAATCGTGAAACCGTGAAACCCGAAGTCCCGAAGTTGCGAAGGGCATGATCCTATTATGGGTCAAGAGATTGGGGTTGATGCTTCGTGGTTGATCGCGTGAGCACAACAATAAGGACCTGTGGATACAATGTCGTGTGTGAAGGGTATTTCCCGAGGGAAAACCAAAGAGTCAAATAGACTCAAAGGGGCAGTTTAAGATCGATCCTGAGTGGACCTTGACCTGAGGGTTGGGGGTCTACACCAAATTTGGTATCAGAGCCCGATTCTTGTCTATATATTTCAGGTAAGAGAAGCAGGAGGGAAAGCGAGAAGGAGAAGAAGAGTACTCTGGTACACATCAGTTGTGGTAGCAAGAGCACAGAACATTTTACAGCCATGCCACCGAGAAGAAGAGACAGGAAAACACCCGATCCACTAGAGGAGAGGGAAATTCCAAGAAGAAGGGGTAGGCAGATGCCTGATCCAGCCATGGAAAGAGAGATGCTTGACCTACGTGCCAGACTCGAGGACATGGAGACAACACAGAGGCACACAGCCGGTGTCGGAGATGTCAGTGAATATGAAAGTGAAGATGAAGTTGGACATGAAAGAGAAGAAGTTGCAATAGAATATGCAACAAATGAATGCCTGATTAGGGTTGTTGCAAGGATGGGTGCTAGGGAAAAAATGGACATTCCAGTATATGAAGGAAACCTGGATGTTGAAGAACTTCTAGACTGTATTATATCTTTGGACACGTATTTTGACTATGAATATGTGGAGGAAGACAAGAAGGTCAAACATGCTGTCACAAGACTTAAAGGACATGCAGCATTGTGGTGGGATGAACTACAAGCTGACAGACGTTGCAAAGGAAAGAAAAAAATCAAGAGTTGGGATAGAATGATTGCGAAGATGAAAGCAAAATTCATACCCAAGGATTATCAAATCACTATGTTTCGAAGGATGCAAAATTTGAGACAGAAGTTGATGTCAGTGAAGGAGTACACCGAAGAATTCTATAGGCTGAACATCAGAGCAGGTCATCGGGAAAGCAATGATGAAAAAGTTGCTAGATATATGAATGGTCTACGATACGACATTCAGGATGAGATGAGTATGATGACCATCCAAACGGTGGAAGATGCTTATCATATGGCTCTGAAAGCTGAAGAGAAGCTGAGTCGAAAGAAAGGTCAAGGAGGTCGAGGCAAAATTCAAGCCAGAGGAAAACCAGTTTTCCAAGATAGGAATCAGAAGCCTAAGGAAGAGTGGAAGAAACCTCAACCTCAAACTGAGAGAGGTGGAAGCTCACAGAGAGGGCAGTATGCCAAACAGAGAGGACAGTATGCTGATAACAACACTTTTCCTCGCACTAGAGGAAGAGAAAGAGGTAGAGGTGGAGTAGTAAAATGCTTCACATGTGGAAAGAATGGACACAAATCTTATGAATGTCTAGATAAGAAGAAAGAAGGTGGTGAGACTCACATTGCCGAAGCACAAAGAAGGAATGTTGAGGCAGAAGATCATTGGTGATGAGGAAGGTTCTCTTAATGCCAGAAAAGGAGACAAAGGGACCAGTCCAGAGGAATAGACTTTTTCGGACTGCTTGCAAGACCAAAGACAGGGTATGCAAGGTCATCGTGGACAGTGGTAGCACAGATAATCTCGTTTCTACAGAGCTGGTAGAAAATCTGGAGCTGGAGACTATTGAACATCCAAGTCCATACAGAGTTTCATGGTTATAGAAAGGACATCAGGTAAATGTTACTAAACAATGTTTAGTCGAATTTAAAATAGGGGGATATAACGATAAGATATTGTGTGATGTCATTCCCATGGATGTTTTTCATTTATTGCTGGGTAGACCATGGAAATATGACAGGAATGTGATTCATGATGGGAGAAAGAACACATACACCCTAGAGAAGAATGGGAGAACTCACATGTTGTTGCCAATTAAGGACAAAGAGGTGAAACCTGAAGTAAGCAACACTGTACTTCTCATGAGTGGGAAGGAACTTCTTAAGGAGGTTAAGAAGAAAGAAGATCCACAATTCATCGTGGTTAGAAAGCCTAGAATTTTTTTAACCAATACGAGGGTGGATGATTTACCGGAAGAAATCCAGGAGTTGCTGGAAGAATTCGCTAATATAGTCATGGACGAACTACCTCGTTCATTGCCACCAATCAAAAGTATAAGTCATCACATTGATCGTATACCTGGAGCTAGTTTACCAAACAAAGCAGTGTACAAATTGACGCCGCAGGAGAATGAAGAGGTCAAAAGACAGGTCCAGGATTTAACGGACAAAGGGTTGGTTAGAGAAAGCTTGAGTCCATGTGTTGTTCCGACAGTGCTCAGCCCAAAGAAAGATGGAGGATGGAGGATGTGTATAGACTCGAGAGAGATCAACAAGATTACCATCAAGTACAGGTTTCCATTGCCAAGGATGGATGATTTGATGGATTGCTTGAGTGGAGAAAGATTCTTTTCAAAGATTGATTTGAAAAGCGGATATCATCAAATTCGTATGAGAGAAGGAGATGAATGGAAGACAACATTCAAGACGAATGAAGGGTTATATGAATGGCTTGTTATGCCATTTGGCTTAACAAATGCGCCCAGTACTTTTATGAGATTGATGAATGAAGTCCTGAAGGATTTCATAGGGAAATTTGTTATCGTATATCTTGATGATATATTGATTTTCAGTAAAACAGAGGTAGAGCATCTCAAACATTTGGCTACAATGATGCAGAGGCTACAACAAGAGAAGTTGCTAATAAATATGAAGAAATCATCATTCATGAAGACAGAGCACATTTATTTGGGTTTTTTTATTTCTGTAGATAAGTTGAAGATGGATCCAGATAAAGTGGAGGTGATTAAGAATTGGCCATCACCAAAGAGTATCTTTGAAGCTCAAAGTTTTCATGGATTGGATAGTTTCTACAGGAAGTTCATTAGGAATTTCAGCGGAATTAGTGCACTAATGATGGACACAGTGAAGAAGAGACACAAGTCTTTTCACTAGACAGAAGAGGCTAAGAAAAGTTTTAATTTGTTAAAGAGGAAAATCACGGAACAACCAATTCTGGTGTTGCCGGATTTCAAAAATACATTTCAAGTAAAATGTGATGCAAGTGGATTTGCAATAGGGGCAGTCTTGAGCCAAGAAGACAGGCTGATAGCATACTTCAACGAGAAGCTGAACGAAGCCAAAGTGAAATACTCCACGTATGACAAGGAGTTCTATGCTATTATTCAGGCATTGAAGAAATGGAGACACTATTTAATTCCTAAGGAGTTTGTCTTATACAGTGACAATCATGCTTTACAATTAGTTACTCAACAGGAAAAGTTGAATCCAAGACATGTTAAATGGGTTGAATACATGCAGAACTTTACTTTTGTAATCAAGCATATTTTTGGAACTGCTAACAAAGTTGTTGATGCTTTGAGCAGGAAATGTTTGCTATTGCAGGAGTTCAGAGTCAAAACATTGGGTTTTGATGATCTCAGGAACATGTATAGAGATGATCCAGATTTTGAAGAAGCATATGAGGCGACTAAGAATCCAATTCTCAAGGACAGAAGCCAGTTGGCTGAATACATGATCTAGGATGGATTGTTATTCAGGGGAAATCAGTTATGTATTCCAAGGTGCTCCATGAGGGAGAATTTACTGAAGGAGAAACATAGTGGAGGATTGGTCGGACATTTCAGTCATGATAAGACGTTCTCAAAGTTGAATGGGTCATATTTTTGGCCAGGGATGAGAGCAGACGTCAAAAGATTCATGGACAGATGTAGAATTTGTCAGCATTCAAAAGGAAAGAGGCAGAATGCAGGCTTATATCAACCGTTACCCATACCTGAGAGGTCATGGGATGCAGTCAACATGGACTTCATATTGGGGCTGCCAAGAACACAAAGAGGGTTCGACTCGATCTTTGTAGTGGTGGACAGATTTTTGAAAATGGCACACTTTGTACCATGTCAAAAAACTAGTGACGCAACTCGCATTGCGAATCTGTTTTTCAAAGAAGTCATTCAACTTCACGGCGTACCAAGGAGCATAGTTTCGGATCGAGACACCAAGTTCGTGGGACATTTCTGGAGGACCTTATGGAAAAATCTAGGAACAAACTTTTCATTCAGTTTAGCTTATCATCCTTAGATGTATTGTTATCGGACTAATCGGTAGGTGCGGACACTAACTGGTCTCCTTAGATCCACCTAGAGTTAGAACAAAACACACCAGAACATGACGCTTTCCTTAAGTTTTAAATATTGAATTTACTAATTAAAGAGGGATGGGTGACATACCATTTAAATGTCGCTTCCTCTCGCCATCGCCATCCTAGATCCGTTCCAACGCTCATACGATGATGAACTTGCAAAAGAACGCAACCAACCAAAGTGATAGTAATAGCATAAACTCAATATAAACCTATGTATGTGATCAAGGAATCATACAATAAAACACAACAAGCTTTATAGGAAAGAATCATATTACTGTATCATATTAAATTTGAAAGAGAGATTACAACCATGGCCTTAATGTCATAAGGTTCTTTCCAACTGTCCTTCGTTCCCCACACACTTCTTGCTCCAAGGATTCTAAAACCATGGATCTGATAGCTACTCACAATCTATCTTGACAAAGCAAATCTCAAAGCCACTCTAACCAGGCTAATAATTCCAAGCCAACCAAAGATAACTTTCTCCATGAGAGCTCCTCTCCTTTTATAAGTTGAAGAGGATAAGGTGAGGAGGTTAGGATGATCCCACTAAATCATGAAAGTGAGTAAGATCCAAACCAT
>JZKD02S0896650.1:277167-300512 GCA_000966675.3 Picea glauca
TCGGATGCCACCTCACCATGGAAGTTTCTCCTTCTAGAAGATTCAAGAAAACGCTTGTTTTCCCACGTGTAAGCATTATCGCACCCTGCTTATAGTGCAGCCTGCGAACAGTTCGCACCCTAAGTGTGGGCAGTCTGGGAGAATCAAGCATTCTCACACCCTAATACATAGGCAGCCTCCGAACTTCCTTTTTATAGGGTTTTTACATAGGAAAATGCAACTTCTTTTCTCAGAAAAAGTTCTTCTTCCTTCTCTCTTTAGGAACTCAGGCCACTGACCCCTCTAAAGGAAATAGATAGGTTTACATCATTAATGGTCATAGGGATGAGGAAAACAATGTGTAACACGGATGGACAGAAAGAAGTTGTGAACAAAAGTTTGGGAGACTTGCTGAGGAATTTGGTGACAGAACATCACAGCCAATGGGACAACACTCTGCCACAGGTGGAATTTGCTTATAATGATTTGATCAATAGAAGCACAGGGCAGAGTCCATTTCAGATTGCTTATGGAATGCAGCCAAGAGGATTTTCTGAATTGAGAGATTTAGAACATACTGCAACTAGAAGTGTCAGTGCAGAGAATTTCGCAGGAGCGGTGAAGGAGCTTCATAACCAGGTGAAGGAGCGACTGCAGAACTCGATCCAGGAGTATAAGTGCAGAGAAGATCAACACAGGAGAGAACTTCAATTTGAAGTTGGTGATTTGATTCTTGCACATTTGAGGAAGGAAAGGTTCCCAAGGGGAACATATAACAAATTGAAAATGAAGAAAATTGGACCATGCAAGATCCTAAGGAAATTTGGGACAGATGCTTATGAGATTGAATTACCCGAGGAGATCGGAATTTCTTCGATATTCAACATCTCAGATTTGTACCCTTATAAATCTAAGGAAGCAGGAGCAAGTAATGAACAACCAGAGGTTCAGTGGAAAAAATAGATGCCAGTTGCAGAGAAACCACAGATGGAAAGCATATTGGACAAAAGAGTTATCAAGAAGACTAGAAGAAATGAATATTTTGAATACTTAGTCAAGTGGAAAGGACATCTAGTTGAAGATGCCAGCTGGGAAAATGAAGCCGAAATCCAGAAGCATGGACAGATTGTGCAAGAGCTCATGGACAGGAGCCCATGAAAATTTTCAAGCGAGGGAGTATGATGCAGGAGTATCGTCAGCAGCAAGCGAGCGCGAGCAGCGCCAGCGCATTTTGACACATGATCGGGAAAAACTGTTCAAATTAATTTTGAAGTGGGGTGTGCCAAACTTAAATGAGACAATTATGAAGGGGTGTACTCCCTGATTGTAATCATACCTTGAGCGTCCCTCTCTCATCTGAAGGATTAAGAGGCATTTATGCTAGTAAATGTAAGTAGGTAGCTTTAAATTCTTAGATTTGACAGTTTAGAGAGTAGGAGGGAAACGAGATATAGACACCCTCATTGTATAGTTGTAACAAGGATGATTATTACATTCAACTATTGAAGAAAGCAGAGAGTAGAGAGCTGTGTTGAAACACCCATGTACAGAAGTCCTAAATTAATATATGGATCTTTGATTCAGAGTCATGGTGTTGTACTTACTTTCTGTGTATACATGTTGAATGATATGCTTATGGTTTTTTACTCTTTCTGTTATGCATTTTCTTTGTATGCTGTGAATGTATGATTTCATCTTTTATGTTTGAAGTCTGAGAGAGAGAGAGAGAGAGAGAGAGGGGAAGTGAGTTTCAATTGTTTCTCAACCTGAGTGAGTAAAATTCCTACAAGGAGTGCAGTGAAGTTGTCTGCAAGGAGTGCGTTGACAAGGGTTCAGAGTTTTATCTTTGAAATCTCAGGAGGGATAACGTTGTTCTCATTTCCGCAGAAGTGCAAGTTAAGCATAGAAGCTGTGAAAGGTGTGTGCGGGCTTAGTAGAGTCCCAGAGTTTACAACTTGAGGAAATTGTTGGAAGACTGTTGTTGCGGGGAATGCACAGAGTCGAAGAGGTTCAAACACTAGAGCGTATTTGAAGAAGTGTCATAAGGAGTGCGCGTAGGAAATCATCCCCAAAGGATTTGAGGATTTTCCAAACAAGTTCCAGAGGGATAGAGTCTTCGAAGTTGTCGAAGAAAAGCTCAAGGGGGCTAGTGCCTTGAAGTGTTGGAAGGAGGCGTAGTGAAGTTGTTTTGCAAGTGGACAAGTCCCGTGAAGGAATACTGTGTTCATTTCGCAGGAGTTGTCAAGGAGGAATTGGACGGTCGGAATTCTCCATGGAGAATTTGCGAAGTCCTGAGAGCCGTCAGATCTTGCAGAGGAGCAGGGAAGTTACGGTGAGCATATTTTCGAGTGTAATCTCAGGAGAAACAGGACCGTAGGATCCAAGTCGGCAAGGGTCGTTGGATCACTCGTGAATTCTCACTTTGGGGGTTCGCGAGTTGAAGAACCAAAAACCTTGCATCAATATTCGCGAAGTCGCGAAGTGCGAAGTCCCGACAGGGCGAGAAGTTTCATTGTGGGTCCAGCATTAATAATGAGTCAGAATTCAACATTTCAGCATTTTGGGGGTTAGAGAGTTGAGAGCTTTGCATCTGGATTCGTGAAATCGCGAAGTCGAAATTCATGAAGAAGTGAGAAGCTCGTTGAAAAGTCAACCTTTTCCAAGTGTGTCAAAATTTTGGCAATTCAGGTTTCGGGAGTTGTAGAGGTATAGAGGTAAGAGCCTTGACAACAGAAACTGCGAAACCCAAAGTCCCAAAGTTGCGAAGGGCGTGATCCTATTACGGGTCAGGAGATTGGGGTTGATGCTTCATGGTTGATCATGTGAGAACAACAATAAGGACCTGTGGATACACTATTGTGTGTGAAGGGTATTTCCCGAGGGAAAACCAAAGAGTCAAATAGACTCAAAGAGGCAGTTTAAGATCGATCCTGAGCAGACCTTGACCCGAGGGTTGGGGATCTGCACCATCCTGCCAAAAGGTACTCATAAACCTACTATCCCTATCACTGACAATGGTCTTCGGTAGGCCGTGCAACCTGAAAATCTCCCTGAAGAACAGTTCGGCCACCTATGTTGCACTGAAGTTGGTAGCTATGGCGAAGAAATGTGCAAACTTTGTTAATCTGTCCACCACTACAAATATGCAGTCCTTCCCTTGCGTCTTTGGCAACTCGGTGATGAAATCCATGGATATGCTTTCCCACTTATGCTCTGGAATGGGCAAGGGTTGCAATAGTCCTGCTGGGTGCATGTGCTCATCCTTGTTTTCCTAACATGTAATACACTCTTTGACGTGCTTAACCACATCCTCCTTGAGCCCTTTCTCTCACCTGCCTATACGTCTTTTTGATCCCCTGATGTCCTGCCATTGGTGAGTCTTGGCACACCTACAATACCTTGGCCTTGAAGGCCGATCCAAGAACCAAGAAGATTCGATCTTTGTAGTAGATGAGGTCATTTATAACCTTGAAATCTTCATCCTGTACCTGTCCGTCCAATAGATGGCACACAAACTGATCCTCTGCATACTCCATCACCAGTTGGTCTTTCCAGTCAACTGTGACCCCTGTTATGGCAAGGATGGATGGCCTCTAGGATAAGGCATTAGCCACCACATTATTTTTCCCTTTGAAAAATTCAATGTCAAAGTCATAGGCATGTATCCTACTGACCCATTTATTTTTCCTCTCATTCTGGTCCTTCTGTTCTAATAGGTATTTGAGGCTGTTATGATCTAACTTGACAACAAACCGAGCACCTACCAAGTATTGCCGGAATTTGGCTAGTGCATGCATGATAGCCAGCATTTCTTTGTCGTAAATGTTGTAGAGTAGCTCGGAACCCCTGAGTTTTCGACTCTCGTAGGCAAGAGGGTGCCTCTTCTGCATCAGTACGGATCCTATTCCTTCCCTGGATGCATCACACTCCAAGGTAAATGGGAGGTTGAAATCTAGAAGGGCTAAGACTGGGCACGTACTCATCACCTTCTTCATCTTGTCCATCGTTATTTGAGCCTCCTCGTCCCACTTGAAAACTCCTTTCTTAGTCAAATCAGTCAAGGGTGCACACCATTGAGAGAACCCCTTGACAAACTTCCTGTAATACGTGCACATCTCCAGAAATCCCCTCAACTCTGTGAGTGTCTTAGGAGTGGGCCATTCCATGATGGCTTCAATTTTCACCTATACCCATTTTGCTCCGATAATGTGTCCTAGATAAAGGACCTCCGTCATTCCAAACTCACACTTGGACTCCTTAGCATATAGTGATTGTTCCTCCATAATTGACAAAATATGATCCAAGTGCCTAAGATGCTCCTCCCATGTCTTGTTGTAGATAAGCAAGTCATAAAAGAATACCAACAGGTGCTTCCTCAGCTGTTTGTTGAACACATGGTTCATGCAAGATTGGAACGTAGCAGGGGTATTGGTTAACCCAAAGGGCATCACCAAAAACTCATAATGGCCGTAGTGACATCTAAAAGTTTTTTTTGAGATGTCTTCCTCCCTCATCTTTATCTGATGGTAGCCAGAACGAAGGTCAATCTTAGTGAAGTAAACAGCCTCATGCAGTTCGTCCAACAGTTCATCAATCCTTGGTATTGGGCACCTGTTTTTGATGGTCTTTTTATTCAGGGCCCTGAAGTCAATGCACATCCTCATAGTGCCATCCTTCTTCTTCACTAACACTACTGAAGAGGCAAAAGGGCTATTGCTGGGCTTGATGTGCCCCATGTCCAGAAGTTCCTTGATAGCCTTCTTTATCTCATCCTTATACTTATTGGGGTGTCTGTATGGTGTGGTAATGACTGGATTGGCCCCTTCCTCTAGCTCAATAATGTGCTCAAATCCCCTGTCTGGTGGTACCCCTGGAGGAATAGGGTTGAACACCTTGTGGTGCATGTCAAGGATTTACTTGATCTCTGGGGTGTAGTGGACCTTGCCTTGCGCATCCTTATGCGTTACAATCCTACATTCTGCTGCGTATACTATCTCATCTCTCTGAAAGATGGCCTCCATCCTCTTGGCCGTGACTACCTTTGTAGCATTCCCTGTCATGCCCCGGAGCACTACTTTCCATCCACCCTCTTTTGTAAATGACATTTCCATAGTTTTGTAGTTGGTGGTGATAGGTCCCAATGTGCTGAGCCACTAAACCCCTAGGATGATGTTGGTATCCGGAAGGTCCATAACATAGACGTCTTGTATCAGCTCGTGCCTACCCAAGGTAAGCTTCATGCCCAAAATATATCTGTCACAGGGAATAGTACTTTCTCCTGCAACCTCCACTTTGAATCCTTCAAATTCTATTGTGGGTATGTGCCTCCTCTTTAGTAAGGCTGCATCAATGAAATTGTGGGAAGCTCCTCTATCAATCAGGACCGAAACTCTTTGAACCTGCAAGACCCCCCTCATTCGTAAGGTGTTATACTTGGGCACTCCACTGATAGATGCCAAGGTGGCCATACTATCCTGTCATGTGCTCTACTCCTCCTCTACTGCCTCAGTGGTTTCTGCCTCCATGTTCTGCATCTGGACAATATCATATTCCTCTTCGTTGTCTGAAGTGACCTCAATGTAGTGCACCTAACCACGTCCCATGCACTTATGTGATGGATTCCATGGTTCCTTGCAAGTGAAGCAGAGTTGATTCCTTCTTAGTTCCCTCCTGGTGTTGTCATCTATCCTGACACGACCCCTGTCAAAACTTTTAGGGTCACGTCCTCCCTGATTCATTGGAGGTCTTTGGTCTCTTCCTCCACTGTTGAGAGGTGGTCTGGGTATGAATTTAGGCTTAGTAGCTGGACCCAAATCCCTCGTCTTCCAAATGGCCTCCTGTAGGTTGTTGGGTTTGAAGGCCTTTACCCAACCCTTCAAGGGTTCCATTAACCCTTCTGTGAAAAGCATCATGAGCCTGGTCGGGGACATATCTTGCACCATCACTGCCAACCTATGAAACTCATCAATGTATGCCTCAATCGTACCTGTTTGCTTGAGTTGGGTGAGCTCTCATAAATGTAGCTCAGGGTCTCCTTCATCAAATCTATCCATGAGCCTCTGAGTGAATTCTGTATAGGACATAATCTGATTGTGGCCGAGTGTGGTGAGTCTGTGATACCACTAGTCATGAGCCTTGCCATCCAAATACATAGTGGCAAAATTGATGGCCTCCATCTCCCTCATGGGGTTGAGCTATAAGTAGGTATCCAACTTTTGTACCCAAGACTGTGCTGTCATCTTGGCCGTACAATCAAAGTATGAAATTTCTATCTTCCCTGCTCTATGTTCAAACTCAAAACTACCCCTGTGGTTCATCCTAGGTTGATTTATGAATCTGAGTTAGCAATACTGATCTAGGGACATCTGTCTTTATACCTTCATATCCAAACTGTAGTACTCTACTCCTTGCCATTTTTTCCACAAAGTCTTCTACCTATTCCTGTTTCCCTTTCTCATCTGTGAATCTGGGCATGTAAGGTCTAGGGTTAGATCTACTACCTAAATTTCGGCCAAGCTAATCATATGTGAACGTAGGCATGTATCACCTCTAATTGACCCTGCTACCCATCTAACCCTGTTCCGTGTCTCCGTCCAGACTTCCTTCAGATATGACTACTTTCTTCGGATTATATCTAATCTCCTCATGGATTTCCTCAGATCCACCAACCTCCTTGTTCCCATATGTATCAGGGTTCCTCCCTGGATGAGTCACTTGCATTAGAAGTTAATTTATCTTGGATTGATTCTTGTTCATTATCTGTAGGTTTTCGTCAACCCTCTTCAAAGTTTCAAAGAGTTCGGCCTGTCCCCTTCTGTTGGTTTCATGGTACTCACCCAAGTGTTGGACCAATGTGCTTTTCGTGTGTTTGACGGATTGTTGGAACTTGTCAAACTCTGCTGCTATGAGAGCCAAGCCTAGAGGCTCATGGTCATCCCCTGACCCTTCCATTTCAGCCTCTGTTTCACTGCTCGGTTTCTTCCTTCTACCCATGAAATTACCACTGTACCTATGCATGCGTCGATCCTTCCACAGGTTTGGGGGATCGAGGCTCTGATACCACTGTAATGATCCCAAGCCAAATTTTTCGCTTGGAACCACTAACTACCAATGATTTGTGATGTGTAGGTGTTTATTGAGTTATTAAGTGCATACAAGATTCATCCAACACATGAAGATCATAACACATTCAAGATATAGAAGCACAAACAAAGATCTAACCTTTTTATTATGAGTAATGCAGAATCAATACAATAGATGGTCGACTGGCATGAACCTCAAATGGCCGTAAAAACAATAGATATGAGCTGCTACAAAATGCTCCCATCGATACAAAAGAAGCCTCCAAAGGCTGAATAAGTAATGAAGACCAGTGTCAGGCAGATCTGGATGCCAACCCTCCCAGCTGAAGGGTGCCACACTCTAAGTGAAGACTGAAACCCTCAATATTTAGGCCCTGGTGCCAACGATGTCCAATCACCTTGAGAAAGATGCCAAACAGTAGATTGGGTAATGGAAAGAACAACTCAGGTGCCCGAATCTCCAAGATCCCTCTCACACCCTGTAGATCTGAACTCCTCCACTGAATGGTGTGCCCCACTGGAAGCCTAGAACCCTAGATAATTTGGCCCTGATGAAGGAGGCCTCCAAATGATCTGAAACTCTCCAAGAATATAGATCGGGCTATGAGAACCCTGTGGGAGAAGTTTCAGAACCAGATCTAAAGCGGATCTCTCTAGATCTAAGAAATACATAATAGTGGGACGTCCTCCTTACCTCCAAATCATCCCAGTCTGAAGCTAAATGTTTGATGGTGATAACTCCCCGGAAAAGCACTCAAAATAATGGTGGATCACCTGCAAGTAAAACCCAGCTGATGAAATGCCCAACGCTCCTCCTGATTGGCTAGATCGAACCCTTCTCTTCAAGATGATGCGCCCTTGCTGAAAACTCCT
Organism: Picea glauca; assembly: GCA_000966675.3. NCBI lineage: Eukaryota > Viridiplantae > Streptophyta > Pinopsida > Pinales > Pinaceae > Picea > Picea glauca. The sequence continues at coordinate 285,102 of JZKD02S0896650.1, forward strand.
CAAGCAGTACGGCCCTGCTATCTTAAGAAGCACTAGGAAGAGATATGCTGAGAATAGAATGGTGTGGAGGAATATTTCATCCCCGAGACCAAGCTGTGGAACAAGGTGAGTGGATGTTTCACCACTGAGTTTCTCACAAGGGTTTTTACAGAAAACCCCCAAACTGAATGCTCAAGAGCAATAACAAGCAATATGCCAAATCCAGAATGAATAATAGGTGCACCATAGCCTCTTACTTATACTTTTCCTTCTAAGCCTCTGTTGAGTTAGGTTAACCCCCAGGGTTAACTTCTATTCTTCTGTTGAGTTACCTTTCCCTCCTTTTATCCTTTCCCTTTCTAAAGTCAACTTAAAAATATAACTTTAATCTAGTTGACCTCCCCCCTCAATGCGAGACTATGACCTAGTGGGGGTGCCCAGGCCACTGAGTCTCCTCATCACCTCCCTAAGAGGTGGGGGACATTACACATGAGAGGAACTATGCCACACATGACTTGGAGCTTGATTCCATTCTTCACACATTGGGTATGTGGAGGCATTATCTCATGGGAAAGAGATTTGAATTAAAAATAGATCATAATGGTCTGAAGTATCTTTTTGAAAAGCCAAATTTGAATGCCATGCAAACGAGATGGCTGTAATTTTTAAGTGAATACAATTTTGACATCAAGCATATCAAAGGAAAATAAAATAAATTTGTTGATGCAATTAGTAGAAGAGTACAACTCATGCATTCTACCGTTGTTGATATGCATCAATCATATTTAAAGAGCATAATTTTATATGTTGTTGTCACAGACCGACATTACGTATAGGTAAAGGAAATCTTACAACAAGAAGATGTACAATAGAAAATGAAAGAGTATGAGATGAAGGAAGATGGATTACTTATGCATAAAAACTGAATTTATGTTCCTAGTTCCAAAGAACTCAGGAATTTGGTATTAAAAGAAATGCATAATGTTCCATATGCTAGACATCTCGGTTACCAAAAAACAATTGCAGTAGTGAGAAGCCAATTCTTTTTTCCGATAATGAAAAAGGATGTTTTTTATTACATCGCCAGATGTATGGAATGTTAGAGAGTGAAGGATGAGCATAGTGTAAGTTTTAAACCTCTGAAGTAAAGCAATGCATATAGATTCTTAAGCAATACAGAAATTAATCAATGGCTCATACACAGAGTACACAGAGATTTTATACCGGAAACCCTCAACCGGGAAAACCTTTCTTATTTTCATTATATCAAATTTCACCATTCGCCATACAATATATACAATGTTTTTAGGTATTCCTTATATACCAAAAACCTAATCCCTTAATCCGGGATTAATTTACAAATCCGCTAAAAATAGCAAAAATCGCCCCAAAAAAAATTTCGAGGCGCTGCCCCGAACGCTGCGCGTAACCAGGGGGGACCATACCTGCCCCCCCTAGGACCCCCTAGGAAAGCACCTAGCGCACACGGCAGAGCTCTAGGTGAAGGGATCGTCATACGTAGTTGTCATATCTGACGCACCCACACACACACACATGCAAAGAATATAACACATACCCAACACATAGGAACTCAGCGGGTTTGCTACAACCCTTACCAATTCCAGAGAAGAAATGGGAAGTGGTAACCATTGAATTTATAACAAAATTGCCTAGGACAACAAGAAAACATGATTCGATCATGGTAGTGGTTGATAAATTGACAACGGATGCTCATTTTTTTCCTGTAAAAACAACTCATACAACAACTAATATTGAAGAAATTTACATGAAAGATATTTCTAGAATGCATGGGATACCTAAGGCAATTTTATCAGACAGAGATACAAAGTTTAATTCAAATTTCTGGAGGGGATTGTTTAAAGGATTTGGTACAAATCTGAACTTTAGCACAACATACCATCCACAGTCAGATGGGAAGACAGAGAGAGTCAACCAAGTAATTGAAGACATCTTGAGGATGTATGTGATGGATAAGCCATCTAAGTGGGAAGAGTACTTGCACTTGGTTATGTTTGCCTATAATAATGGGTATCAATTCATTGAAAATGAGCCCATTTGAAGCTTTGTATGGTAGGAAATGAAATAATCCAGTAAGTTGGGACAACCCAACATACATAGTGGTACTTGGGCCAAAATTTCTAGATGATATGGAAGACCAGATGGTTAGGATTATTTAAAGGCAACTCAAGATAGACATAAAGTTTATGCAGATGAGAACATGACAGCTAGAGAATTTAAAGTCGGGGAGAATTTGCTTTTAAAAGTGAAGCTCAAGAAGAGCTCTTTGAATTTGGGTAGTTGTACAAAGCTGGCGACCAGATTCTGTGGTCCATTTGAGATATTGGATAGAATAAGGTTGGTTGCATACATGCTTGCATTGCCTGCTTCTATGGATGTGCATAATGTATTTCATGTCTCTCTGCTAAAAAAATATGTACGTGATCCTAACCATGTTATTTATTAGCATTTGATTCAGGTAGAGACATAGGGAGACTTTCAGGTCTAGCTAATGCGAATATTGGAAAGAAAAGTAAAAATGATCTGGAACCGAGTCATAGAGTTGGTAAACGTCTAGTGGACCTGCTACGATCCTGAGGATGCTACTTGGGAGCGTGAATAAGCCATCCAGGTAGAGTACCGAAATTTTTTTGAATAAATTTTGGAATTTTGATTCCTATTTTGTATATGCACTGAGGACAGTTCCAGAATAAGGGGGAGGGAAATGTAATACTCCGATTTAGAACCTCATATTAAATATTTTATTTTGTTAAGTTATGAAGTCCAAAGTGCCTAAACAATTATTAAGAGGCGAGTGTGCCTAGAAAATGTAATGTTTTGATCATTGTTAATATAAAACACATTTCTAGCTCCTAGACAGACAAGGACAAGAGTTATAGGGGGCTATGATTCCACAAGAGAATGGGATTGAGGGGTTGAGTACTTATTTTATATTTTATTTACCCATTTCTGGTTTTAGTGGAGAATAACAGTTACATGAGCTTCTTGGGGGAATACCACGGGGTTCCTTAATTCCAAGAAGTACATAAATCCATCCTTGGTCTGTGGTTGGGGTTGGTTTTTTGGTTGTTGGGGATTTATTGGTTCCTTTTCACTCTCTCATTCATTTTCCATCATGCTCACCTTTCATTTATCTTATGTTCTCCACTCATCCCTTCACCTACTTGTCCCATCTGATTCGAGAGCTGCTTGGGGGAAGGAAACCAAATTGCTGAGAAAATCCACATTCGTTGGTTGTATAGACTGTTAGTGTATTCCAACCAAGGTTGGTTCTTGCATGTATGTGAAAGTTAACTCAAAACTTTGAGTCCTGAGAGTCCTAGGAGGGAAATTCTTGACCAGAAGCACTAGAGCCCTGGAAGAGATAGACAACCCAAGGGACTGTGTGGTAGAGAAGGGGGGTCATTCTCTTGGGTTGTGGAGACTGGGTAGAAGAGGGCTGGTGTACTTTGGATTGATGTCAGTCTTGAAAGGCCGATTAGATTCTGAGAGATGATTGACTTGGTAAGTTGAGTGACACCCCAGAATCCATCCTCGGGGGTGACACTGCTGCTAAGACTTGGAACAACAATGTCCACGGTTGGGTGGAACGTCCTTGGTTTGTAGCCAGTTGGTGTCTTGTTTTCAAAAAATATAAATTCTCTCTATTATGGTGATTCACATGTGTATCATTTATTCCGCAGTATATTCATTTATATTTGAATTTAATATTTAGAATATGCATGGTTGTTGGTTATTTATGTGCATGGCTTAATGTTGTGGCATGGATATTTATTTCCTCATGTGGTTTTCATGTCTCTTAATTAACTTATAATTGATTCAAATTGAGATAACTCACTGTGAAGTGAGTCCCTAGACTGCACATGCCTCACCTGCGGATGGTTAGGTGTGTTACAGTCGGATTAAGTGGCGTAGCCCAACCTGTGGGTAGTTGGGTACGTTACAAACCATATTTTGTTATGGTTAAGAATCTTGGATTTTGTTTTGATTATAATAGTGTTATTTAGTTTATGGGTCATAGACTATATTCTAATTTTAGTTTGAAACCTTTATTTATGTTTGCTAATATTATGGATAACTAGTCTATGAATGTAAAATTGTAAATTAAAGCACATAGTGCTTATGGATCAGGTCATAAAATAAAGAAGTTATAGAATTTAACTTAAGAAATACGAGATATCACAAACCTTTATCTCCATAAATACCTACACATAATGGAAGTCATTTTAAAAGAAATATATGAGCAATGTAGCACTATATTATAAAAAAATGTGTAATGGAATAACAATTTAAACAAATTTGATACCTATGAGGAAAAGAGGAATCACATAATTCTAGCCTTTAATATAATGGTGAATTTGATGTAAGGTTATGAATGTCTATGAACTATTTTTCTGTCATGGAACCACCATGACAATTAGATAAGCATATTCAATAATCATGTATAATAAATATTTATTGTTTTACATCTAAAGAGTAGCAATACATGTATACATTTAACAAAGAGGAATATATACATAATTTATTTATTTTTGGTAGTAGTAGAAGACATTATAGGTGGTTGTTGAAAATAAATTTACAAATGAACTACGTGGGACAATTAATTTAATCATCTCATGGGAGCCCATACCTACGAAGGAGAATATCTACAAAGTAATACCTTATGGGTTGGGGACAAACCCAAACAACAACCTATGTTGGTGGTTATTTTTCCTTGTACATTTCTTGATGGTACATAGTACCATCTTGAGAAGGCCTTAATGCTTGATATTGGAGTAGTAATCCCAAAGTATAGAGAAGGGTTGGATTACTACATGCCATTGATGTTGTGTGAATAAACTTTGATCCCTAGTGCAAGTACTTGGTAGGAGTTGGGGAGGAAGTTTAGGTCATATTTTTTAGATGCTTTTGGTATGCAAGTTAGTGTATCAAAATATATCAATTCTTGGGTATATGAGGCCTTGAATCTTGGGGCCTCGACTAGGACAATATGCTCAAGGTTGATACTGAAAGTATGGATGATGACTTGAGTTACACATGTACTTACTCAGAGTTGTGATGTGTACTTTCAATTCTTCTTGTGGGAATTTAGGTGGGTCTTATACTAGTTGTAGAAGAGGGTGATGTGGAAAAGAAATAAAAACCCATAAGTAACATAATTAAAGTTAACTTAAAAAAACATTCCTGGTTAGAGGAAGTTTGAGGTAAAAATGGGTCTCAAAACCAAAATTGTACTATCAAAATAGTTTTAAAAAAAAACAATAGGATTCAATATGATGATGTCAACCATAAGGGTAAATATTTTTGGAGGAAAGAAAAAAAACAACCTTTATAGTTGTATTTTAGACTTATATCCTTATACGTTTACTCAAATTTCAAGTGTAGGCATTCATTGGATGCATAATTGAATTTTTCATCCAATGAGTACCCACTTTGCATACTTTTGATAGATTCACAATGACATAAACTAGAAAGACATGAAAAAACACATTTTTTCAATTTGAGTAAACCTATAAGGAGATAAGTAAAAAATTCAATTAAAAAATGTAGTTTTCTTCCTTTCCCTTTGAAAATTCATAACTCTTATTTTATTATTTTCCTTAGAAGACCCATTTTAAACCTCAAATATACCCTAATGTGAAGGGGGGATTACGTAATGCCCTGTATTTGGAATTAAAGTAATAACAAGTAATATATACTTAATGAGGAAAATAAATAAGTGGTCTTAAATAATAATAAGGAATAATAACTAAAGTAACAAGGATAGTAATAAACAATAATGAAATTATAATAATAGTAGTAGTTACAATAAATAATCAATTTATTATAAAGGGAAAAAAGAGAGGTAAAAATGAGAAAAATTACTAAAATGGAATTCAATGAAAAAATAAACAAAGAAAGGGTTAAAATGTGCATGATTAAAAGAAAATGCCTTGAATACAAGTGGAGTGTATGCATGGAGATTTTTTCATGGATGGATGTGAAGAATAACTATTTAATGGATATGGAGAAGGTAGTGAGATATCTTTGTCTTGGTAAATATTTAGAGAGAAAGAATATAAGTTGGAATAGGTAGCTGATTGAGAGCTTAGAGGCTCTCAATTATTTTGGACTAAGGGATTGGTTGGGAGGAGACTCGCCGCCCATACTTGGTTGTAGTTGGATAGAGAAAAATCTAGAGATCAATAGTTCTATGTTCACCTAGATTGTAAATGAGTTGATCTCTACAACTTTTAGGTATGACTCTCATAACTTATTCCTAATGTTGATTATGCAATAAAAAATGAAATGATAGCTACTATTATTGTTTATGGATGTTGAGTTTTTTTATGCATGTTTATTTTATTATATGGATGTTTTTTATGCATGTTTATGGATGTTGAGTTTGATTATATCAATTTGAGGTATTTTCATATTGAATTTGAATATGGTGTAGAAAGATGAAATGTAGAAAATTGAATTAGCTTCCAGATTCTAAATTTTTTATTTGTAGAAATTTTGTATGACTATGTGAAATTTGAGGTTTTAGTTTAATAATGATATGTTATTTTTCTTGCAAAATATAATGCATATATGTTCATTGTAGCGTAGTTGTTGAGTATTTAAATGTTGGAATTTTGTTAAAAAAGTTTGTACAATTGTAGGGAATGGATTGTTCTTGTGCATGAGTGTTTCTTCAAAATTTTGATGTTATATATATCCATGAAATTATGAGGTCATGTGTTAGTGTGGGGTTTGAGGGTATTAACATAATCAAACATTCTTTTAAATATTATAGATATACTAATGCAACATATTTAAAAAAATAAGTAAGGCCATAAAGTGTTATAGTCGGAACAAAACACGTATATATCTTAATATATATGTCAAGAAAAAAATAAATTAAAAATAGTAAACAATATACACACTTGGAATATATATAGTAAAATCTATATGGTGATGGATTTGTGAAGCATATTTGAAAATACGTGAAAAATAGAGACATTGAGAGGCATTTGGAACAACTGAGGTTTTGAGGTTTTTGTATCCCAAACCATCAAATTTGTTATTCTGAACCTAAATCCGAAGCAACAAAATATACAAACCTGTAGTTCAGGATTTCTCAATCCTACCAAGGAAAATTTCAATTTAAGGAATGTGCACATTTTAAAAGAATGTGTGTGCATTCTAAAGCTTGTGGGTGTTCCTATGACATACATGCAATATTGTAAGTAAAAATTTACAAAGCTTAGCATATGTTGAAAATAGGGTTCATATTATTCTTACCCATTTTTCCAATGGCCATGGTATTTTTGAACATACCCCTTATGCCTAGTGTCTGTGATATACTTTTTCATGGCCAAGAAGCTTGAAAATATTTGTTTGGGGCCTATGACACTTTCTTTCCTCCACCAATCATGGTAGGGGGTCCCAAGATCAATTCTTATTGTGAAAAAATAACTAATAGTGTCCATATTCACATTCATAGGCCTTTTTCATGGCCATTGAGTATGAGAAATCTTTGCTTATGTATGAGGCCATTTTTTTCCTCCCATAGCCATGTGAGAGGCCCCAACTCTCATATGTGTTGTGAAAAAACTCCTAACGGTTCACGTATCCCACATGAAGGCCAAAAATATATTCAAAATGATTAATATGGATGTTTGAGCTCTAGTTCATGGCCCTTAATCTTCAGGAGATTCATTTTGGTCTTAATTTCCTTGTTTTACTCCCCTAGTCATGGTATAGGCCTCAAGACCCATTTTGTTTTATGAAAAAACTACTAATGGTTCCAAAGATCCCCCATAGAGGCCAAAGATCCATTAGAAAGGTCTTATGTGGTTGCTCAAGGACTGGGAAAAAAATTTGGGGTTAAATTCCACCATTGGGCAAATTTTCCATGTGTTTTTTCAAAAATGGATTTTACCAATTTCCATTTTTTTCTCAAAATGATTCACTGAAATTTTATAGGAAAAAACTATTTTACTTTAAAAATAACCAAAAGTTTCTAGAAACTATATAAATCATTTTAAATTTGAATATTTTACACAAATATCACCAAACATATTAGAGTTATCTACACTTTAAGATAAGTATGGATCCTTTAAATTTTCCCTATTGAGGACTACTACATGAAGCTTGATCCTGAGAAGATTTAAATAGGGACTTTTCCCCTTATGTTTCTTCTGTAACCATGTTTAGGGCTCCGAGTGCATTATGTGGTGCAAAAAACCTCCTAATAGTGTTTAGGTCCATTTCGATGGTCTTGAGACCTAGATTTGGTGCTCAAAACCTACAAATGACACCCATATCCCAATAAGAGGCCAAAAATCCCTTAGAAAGGATATGTGTGGTGGTTCAAGGTCTTTTTCATGGCCATTGAGCTCAATAATATTTGTCTAGAGCCTAAGGCCTTTGTTTTCCTCCCTTGGCCATGGTAGGGTAGCCATTCTTATTGTGTAAAATGTACTATTGGTTCCCATATTCCTAGTTGAAGGTTAATTTGAAATACTTGGGAGGTCAGGTCTGGTGGTTTGAGGTGTCATTGAGGGTATCCTTCACTTCGAAGTGGGGATATTAATTTTATTATGAGGATTTGAGTAGTAGGTATGGGTATTGGGGTCCTTGACATGGACATGGGAGGAAACTTGGGACTTAGGCCATAAAGGAAGATTTTAAATATCAAGGGCCATGAACAATGCCTAAAACCACCATGCATCACCTTCCAGCTATATCCTTGTTCTACCTACGTAAGGGGTTAGGTCCCTAATATGTCCGCCCCCTTAAAAAAACTTTGTCCTCAAGGCTTGAGATGTGGAAATTGTTGCAGAATGGTAGCTAGTTCCCAAGTGGCATCTGCTGGAGTTGTATCTTTCCACTATACTAACACTTCCTTGATGGCTCGTTGACATAGGTGACGCTCACGTTGGTCCAAAATTGCTTGTGGTTGTAGCCAAATGAAGCCTTCTTCTTCCAACTTGGGAAGGTTGGTTTGAGTTTGGCACTTAGTTCCAATCACCTTCTTCAAGCATGAAACATGAAAAATGGGATGTAGCTTATAGTGACTAGGAAAAGCTAACTGATAGGCCACATGTCCCACACACTTGAGCACTATATAAGGACAATAAAATTTGGGCGCTAGCTTCTGACAATGGTCGGCCTTGAGGGAATTTTGCTTGTAAGGTTGCAGTCGAAGAAACACTTGATCCCCTTCTACAAAGTGATGTTCCGAGCGACCCTGATCTTCTTGTTGCTTCATGCGATTCTGATCCATGAACAAATTCTCTTTGAGGGTATGGAGAATAGCCTCTCGAACTATAAGCATTTGGTCAACCGCTTGGACCTTCGAGACACCTGGTAAATATGAGAGGACCGAAGGTGTATTTTTTCCATAGACCGCTTCAAAATAGTCATGCATCACCACTGTATGGTATGAAGTGTTGTACCACCATTCATCTAGGGGTAACCATTGATCCCACTGATTTTTATTTTCTAATGCAAAACACCTCAGATATGTTTTCAAACACTTGTTGACAACTTCAGTTTGACCATCCGTTTGGGGCTGATAAGTTGTGCTGAGATGAAATTGGGTGCCTTGTAACTTGAATAGTGCTTGCCAAAACTTGCTGGTGAAAGTTGGGTCACGATCAGAAACAATAGACTGCGACATGCCATGAAGCTTGAAGACCTGATCCATGAAAACTTGAGCCATTGTGGATGTTATAAATGGGTGTTGAAGAGCACAGGAATGAACATACTTGGAAAGGCGATAAACTACCACCATGATAACCGATTTATTACTCAATTTAGGTAAGCCTGTAATAAAATCCATAGAGATATCCCTCCAAATAGCAGGTGGAATCGGAAGCGGTTGCAGTGTGCCCAAAGATTTGACTGATTCTCCCTTGTTGTGTTGACACACATCACATTCAGCCAAAAAATTACGAATGTATTGTTTCATACCATCCCAGAAAAAATAACATTTGACCCTCTCATAGGTTTTGGTAAACCCAGAGTGCCCAGCTGTGGGTGTAGCATGAAGTTCAGAAAGCACTGTGGATTTAAGTTTTGACTATTTACTTAAATACAAACGACCTTTGTATCGAAGCTCATCATGGAGCCATGAGTACCCTGGGGAATCTAGAGAATTGGACTGCAATTGTTGTATTAGATGCGAACTTTCGGGATCATGTATCCATTCCTGGCGAACATCTTGGAGCCAATCTGGTACAATGAAGGAGAGAGAAAAAATGGAGCCTTCGTCTTCATATTTTTAGGAAAGTGCGTCGACCACCACATTGTCTTTGCCTTTCTTGTAAATGATCTCATAATCATATCCAAATAGCTTAGTCACCCATTTTTGTTGCTCTAGGGAGAAAATGCGTTGTTCCAAAAAATACTTGAGGCTTTGATGGTCTGTCTTAATTTGGAAGCGTTGCCCCAATAGATAAGGGCGCCAAAAATCAACGACATGCAAAATAGCCAACATTTCCTTTTCATGGATTGATTTTCCCAAATTTCGTTCAGACAATTGTTTGTTGGTAAAGGCCAAAGGCCTACCCTCTTGCATAAGGAAAACGTCAATACCTTTCCCTGAAGCATCACATTCCAGGACAAAGGTCTTTGTGAAATCAGGAAGGGCCAGAACTGGAGTGGTGCACATGGCCATCCTCAAGGTTTGAAAATCCTGAGCAGTTGTTGGAGTCCAAGTGAAAGAATTATTTTTAAGGAGTGTCGTGAGAGGTGTCGAAATCTTTCCATAATTCTAAACAAACTTGCGATAATAACCTATTAGGCCCATAAATCCTCACAAGCTTTTGAGATTCTTTAGGTGAGGCCAATCTTGGATAGCTTCAATATTTTTAGGATCCACCTTGATGTCGTTCTTGCCAACAAGATGGCCCAAGTACTCGACTTCTGAGGCTCCAAAAGCACATTTAGATTGTTTCAGGAAAAGTTGGTGCTGAGAGAGTAGATGGAGAACTCAGTTCACATGAGCAAGGTGGTATGTCCATGTTTTTCTATAGATGAGGATATCATCAAAGAAAACTAAGACAAAATGACAGAGAAAGGGGCGAAAGACATGATTCATGAGGCTTTGGAAGGTGGAGGGGCCATTACACAAGCCAAAGGGCATGACCAAAAACTCATAGTGGAACTCATGAGTTCTAAATCCAGTCTTTGCCTCTTTCATATGGATCTAGTGGTAGCTAGAATGACGATCAAGTTTAGTAAATAACTGGGTGCCACTCAATTCATCCAAGAGGTCATCAATGACAAGAATGGGAAATTTGTCTTTAATGGTGAGTTTGTTGAGGGCGCGGAAGTCAGGACACATGCGCCAAGAACCTTCTTTCTTCAGGACAATGACCACAAGAGAAGATTAGGGGCTCGTACTAGGACGGATAATGCCTGCGTTGAGGAGTTCTTGAACCATTTTCTCAATTTCATTTTTTTGGGAAAAGGGGTGACGATAGGGATGGATATTGGGAGGGAGGCTTCCTGGTATAAGGGGAATGGAATGATCATGAACACCACGGGAAGGCGGGAGTCCCTAGGGAGTGGAAAATACCACTTGATGTTTCGAGAGGATGGATTGGAGGTCTTGCGGCACAGAGGTGTCTCAGTTGCCTGTATGGCATGGAGTTGGGCAATAACCCCAGAATGACCTTTTTTTAGCATCTTTTCCATGCAATGGGAACTGATGATATTCGGTGAACTGGCAGTGATGCCTTGGAACTTATATTTTTGGCCCTCTTGATCGAATTGCATGGTTAATTCCTTGAAATCCATGAGAATGGGACCCAAATTCCTTAGCCAGTCTACACCCAACACAATGTCACAACAACCCATGTGAATAGAAAACATATGAGATTTCAGGTGGTTGTCACCAATTTGGAGACACAGATTTTCACAACACCCTCCACATTTCATGGAGTCGCCATTGACAATCATGATTTGGAAATTATTGACTACATGGATATAACAATGAGTTTCTTCAGCAATGTGACGATGAATAAAATTATGGGTGCTGCCACTATCAACCATAATGATGACCTTCCTATGCTTGATGTAACCAATTAGCTTGAGGGTTTGGGGAGCAGAGAAACCAGTGAGAGCATTTAGGGAAATGAACGGTTCTACTTTGGGAGGGTCTGAGGGAGTTGTTATGTCTGTTGTTTTAGGTGACTCAGACACAAGGGGATTTTCAACATCCTCTTCTGAAACATCCTCCGAGATGTCCATAAAAAGATTTTGTTCCTTACACTTGTGGCCCGGAAAATATTTGTCATCACAATTATAAAAAAGGCATTTGAGTTGGCGTTCAACCATTTCATCTCTTGTCAATTTTTGGATCTTTAGTGGAGCAGAGGGAGTAGTGGGATTTACTGGTTTAGTGCGAGGAATAAAGGGGGGTTTCCAGTTTTGAGAAGATACAACTTGTGGTGCTTCTTTAGCTCTTTTAGTAGCCTCCACCCAACTTTGAGGCCGAGCCATGAGGACATGGGCACAAATCTCATCCTTGAGGCATCTGATAAAACATTATCGGAAAAAGGCATCAAACATGCCCTCTGTCCAAAAAGCCAGGCACTTAAAAACAGCTATAAAGTCTTCCACTGTTCCTGATTGTTTCAACTTTGTCAAAAATCTTAAATGGTTGGTGTCGGTGTCAAAGCGTTCATAAATCTCTGCCACAAAGTGTGTCTAGACAATATACCCTTAAAGAAAAGTTTTTCTCCATTGCCACCATTGTCAACGTTCTTGATCTAAATGGAGAACATCATACCAGAGTTTGGCCAAGTTATCTGTAATGCCATATAAAGAGAAATAATGTTCCATTTGGGTTACCCAACCAGTGGGATCTGAGCCATCAAATTTGGTCACATCCACCCGCAGAAGGCGTAGGTCACGCTGAAAGTGATGGTGCTGAAAATTATGGGAATGAGAGGAAGTTTCAGCTTCGGTATGTGGGGGTGGGTCAGATAAAGGGTTATCTGCATGGATATGCATCTTGGCACAAATCATCAAAACAACATATTCAAGCTGGGTAGTCATGTCTTGTTTGATTTCCTCGATTGAGGCGGCGATGGAGGACTGCATCATTGTATTGATGGCGACAACATTGGCACTAAGTTGTTTCACTTCTTGTCGGGTCTCTGCGAAATTAGATTGCAAGGTATTGAAGCGAGCTTCCAAGTCTTGGCTACGGGTATGGGCCATGATGTCGAGGGAACCGAAACGAGGCGGGTGGGGTCAAAAACTTTGCTGAAAAATCATATGTATGAGTGTGATAAGGGAGAAGAGATAAATCCAATGGATTAGGTCTCAAATAATGGTGCAAAAATTTCCAGACTTGTTTTTTTTTTTTTACACCTGCAGAGTTATACTCCGATCTGAAGAATACTGCAGTGATGAAATGCCCAAATTCTTAACCAAGAAGAAATGTGTAGTGATTTGGCAACCCGAACACAGTTGCGCGGCAATAGATCTTTTCTATTTTAATTTTTTTGTTTCTGTCCCCAAGGGTTAGGTATTCAAGGGTTCTACAAACAAGAGTTTGCCCTGTTCTATAGCTCTTTGATATACATGTGGGGTCCAATAGTAGTACTCAACCCAATATCTCAGGTCACTAACTAAGGAGGCTAGACCATGCCCTTAATCGTACTACCTGACTACCCAGGTACTAGAAAGTATCTTCTCGAGTGTTGTTCTCAGTGGCATTATAGGTAGTTGATCGGTTTATCTATAGAGGGCTTCAGAAAATCTAGGTCGATCCATACACAGGTGTTGTCTGATGCGCTACCACTCAAAGGGGTACCAACAGAGGTTACAAGGGTGGCCAACAGATGTGTGCTTAAGAACCACTTGTATTTACCGTGTGTATGAATCCCTCAACCATGGGTTTATGTGCGTAACTACAGATCTTTGTGCCTTAAAGACACCAGAATACGTCTCTACCCTGAAAGAAATTTAACCCACAATTTTCTGCCAAGGAAAGTGCTCTGATACCACTTGTAATATTCCAGATATAAAAAGTATGCAAAACATAAATACAATGTTAGAAATGGCAGATGAACAACAATATAACCAGAATAACACCACAATAATACTGAAATGATAACAGAATAACACCAGAAAGAGCACTTCGATTACTGAGAGCAATGTTCACGGGCCTCTTCGAGGGGGCAACCTCCAGTTGAGCAGAGCTCAATTACAATAATATCCAAGCCAGGGTCCACATACCCTTGACTCCTATTTATACTAAATATGTCTATCAAGAGAACCATCTAGAGGAAGATCCTTCTAGAAGTAGAAGCTTCTATTAGATCTTCTTACATTTGATTTATTCTACCTTATTGCAAAGCATTATTAATATTGACCTTTATTACATCATAATACTTTGTTCTACCTACGTAAGGGGTTAGGTCCCTAACACCATTTTTTGGAAACATTAATCACACCATCACTCTTACACTGGATAATCTTGGTATCACAACATGACTCCTACTTTGGATAATCTGATCTCTCAAATTTCACACCACAAGAATCTTAAAACAAATTTTTTAGGGTTGAAGAGATTTTGACATCATACAAATTATAGGGTGAAGAAAAACATAGTACCTTTGTCACTATTCACAAAGCAAAATTTAATGTAATTTTAAGTTACATAAACATCTGCCCATATTAAGTTGTATAGGGTATGTCTCTGCAATAATTTACAAATACGAAAAAATATTTTTTATTTTAAGTTTTAATAATTTATAATATAAACTACAATATTTACTTATCATAATTTTGAAGAGTAAAATAAACTACAATAAGGACAACGTGGTTTACTGCCATGATTCATGAATGAAGGACAACATATAATCATGTCTGTTCGATTTATATAAGGACAACATATATGGTTGTATTCAATAAACATGATTCATGAGCGTTACTGAAAGTTATGCAGCCAGAATAGGTCAATTCTTGATGAAATGGAGTTGCCATACGATATTGTTCAGTGATAGCACTTTTAAAAACGAAGATTCGTAACACTCAACTCACTTAAAATACAAAAGAGAATGTACCGAGTTATCCATATGAACGAATCAATCAGGCGTTGACCATGAAATTGTTGGCCATGCCTGGTTTTTCAATTTCTTTGTTTCAATAAAGATTAGACAGAGAATGAAGGAATCAATTACGAGTTGACCATAAAATTGTTGGCAAGGTATTGCTTTTTTTCTTTTTTAAATAATTTTCAGTAGAGATTCGGCTCAGAACAAATATATGGGACTGGAGATAAGTTATTGGGGAATTATGGAAGATATCATCTTAAGGATATTATTAAAAATATTATTAAAACAAAATTTAAGGAGAAAATGTCTCCAAGGGAGCAGCTCAATTGGCAAGTGCAACCATAAAAAA
>JZKD02S0896650.1:313175-335887 GCA_000966675.3 Picea glauca
TTGAATATTTTTACAAAAATATCGCCAAACATTTATAGTTGGCATATGAAGGATTAGTAAGATTCACCAAGGTTTCTAAATTTTAAAATAAATTTCCATCCTTAAAATCATCCCTCGAAGTAGTTATCCAGTACATCTCCACCGATGATCTGACAACTGATATTTTGATGAAGCCTCTATCCAAGATAAAGTTTTCATACTTTAGGGACAAGTTGGTACTCGTGGAGATTTCTCCCTTGGTTGAAAGGGAGGAGATGACTTCCTAGGTTGGGAGGGAGAGCTGATATATGGCATCATGGATAGTTAATGTGTTGGTGGATAGACATTATCCTTGTGGAGAATGGTCTAGGTTGATAGATTGTTGATCTGTATCATGCTAGTACAACTTAGATATAATGTTTGAACATCATTCTAGTACAACTTAGATATGATACAGATTTCCTGAGATGCATCAAGCTAGTACAACTTAGATATGATGCATTAGCATAATGCTACTACATCTTAGAGATAATGCATATGTCTAAGCCACATCATGCTAGTACAACTTAGATATGATGTAGTAGCATCATGCTAGTACAACTTAGAGATAATGCAAATGACTCACATTAGGCCATTACAACTTAGAGATGGTGCATTGACACCATGCTAGTATGGATTAGAGATGATGCACATCATGCTAGTACATATTAAAGATGGTGCATTGACACCATGCTAATATGGCTTAGAAATGAGGTAGATGGTGCATTGACACCATGCTAGTATGGCTTAGAAATGAGGTAGATGGTACTCCACATCATGCCAATACAAATTAGATATGATGCATTCGCATCATGATAGTACGACTTAGAGATGATACAGTGGAGAGTATGGTTCTTGTAGCCATTGTGGGACATTCAACATCTCTTGGGAAAAATATTCTCCTAGGACATATGTCCAGATTAGAATAATGGTCCCTATATCAATCTGTTGAGTAAGTGACTTATCTGAGACACTTTTTTGAGTGCGTTGAGTCCATCACATGACTTATTCAACATCATGATCGATTACTCTGGTGGAGTATGGCATCGAGAGATGATGGAGAGGATGATATGATTTGATGCCATGAGACTGTTGTACTGCATGGTGATATCCTGTGTAGCTATTAGTTGATTGTAGTGGAGACTGTATGTCTCTGGACAATATCTATGTAATACTTTGGTGGATGTGTTCCACTAGTAGTGACTGTATGTCACCAGATAATAGCTATGCACTACTAGGAGTGGTTGTGTATAACTAGATAGTAGTTGTGTACTACTATGGATCGACACTATTGTGATCTATTGGATAGAATTCTAGTATCTATGTACTACTAGTGGATTTCCATGGAGACTACCAGTAGTATTGAAGGTGTGTCCTAGGTTGGTGTGCCAACCAGTAGTGTTGGAGGTGATTTCTAGCTAGATGGATAGTGATGATTATGCTCGTGACTTGATCTGCATGATCATGAGATATTTTGTGTGGCTATGATGATGCTACAGGTATATATTTGTTTGCAAGATTATGTGAGCCATGTCCATACCATGTGAAATGGATGCATGTGTTTGAGACCATTACAGTTAATACCTACCTATCTAGGAGGGAGTGTTGATATTATGGTAGCTGCGGGAGGTATCAACCTCCATGTGTAACCTATGACTAGAATAGTATATTTTGAAAGCTAGAGAAACCCTAAACATATATGTAAAAACCCTAGAAGATGAGTCAGATCAAGAAAAGAATTAATATTAAAGTATTAGCCACCAAAAGGACAAGTGAGACCAAACAGGTGACAAGAAACACTATAAATAGAGGGTGTTTGAGCTCATTTGTACACACTCTACTCACTCACTCTCTCAGTCAAGTCTAGCGCAAGTTTGGAGTTGCAGCTGGAAGGATGGAAGGTGGATCTTTTGGGGCGGTTCTTGGTCTCTCTCTCTAGTGCTATCTAGCCTAAGGTATGTTCCATACTTCTTAGTATCTGTTGGTGGTATTATTGATGAGATTCTTGGTGGTATTATGTTATTCTTGCTGGTATTCCTGGTAACTGCAACTGCAACTACTCCAGTTGAGTAGTGTTCGTGTTCTGTGGTCTTGGGACTTTCTGTCTGGTGCGCTATCTTTGGATAAACATGTGCTCTCTTGGTTATTTGTTGGTTCTAGTGCTTCTTCCAGAATCTTTCTATCTGTCAAACGTTACCATGCTCGAGGGTGGTTGTGTGCCCATGGTTGAGTGACAATATTGTGCTATTGTCTATGGTAAAACAAGCACATCAAATATTTTAACAATATAAAGATTTCTTCATAGACTATATGTCTAATAATTATCAACCTTAATGACACCCATTCTACTCTAAATAGTATGTTTTGTCAATTTTCTAACAATTATCTTAATAGTTGTTAACATGAAACTATTACAAAACATCCTTAACAATTATCTTAATAGTTGTTACACATGAAACTACTTCAGAACATCCCTTACTATATAGTACATTTATGTATATAGCATATACCATACCTACTAGAATTTCCTCATCAGTTTTTCCATTTCGAACTTACACAGTGTTGTAGTGCATTCACAGATATAGATTACTTAAATACACTCATACATATAATATATGCTAGATCAATTTTTCCATTTCGAGCTTACAGAGTGTTGTAGTGCATTCACAGATATAGATTACTTAAATGCACTCAGGCATATAATACATGCTAGAATTTACTCATCAAATTTTCCATTTTGACCTGGAGTGTTGCATTGCATTCACAGATATAGATTACTTAAATGCACTCAGACATATAATATAATAGAATGCATTTAATCCATGTTATAATGAAAACCACGATTAAGAAGTAATTTCTTCCCTTTACCTGCCTCAAGAAGGTACACTGGTCCATGGCTGAACCTTGGAGGGATATGCTTTCCTCGTATGGCAAGAGCTTTAATGCATGTGAACAAGACTAGTCCCCGATGAGCGAGCAAGTCACCATTCCGACTATTTTCCTCGACTCGGGCGGAAGGAAGTCGTTATTTAGTCGTTCGTCGACAGACTACTTGCCTAAGAATAATTTTTTGTATGAGCTTTGAGGTGACTATAACTCACTAAAAAATGTCAACCCTGTATAGAAAGTAGGCGAGACGATTCTCGGTTGCTGCAACATATATTCTATTTATTTAATAATGGATTTTTTTCCAAATATCTTGTTCTACATGAGGGTATTTGTTTTTTATTTTTCATATTTTACAAACATTGACTAACAATTCTTTCTTCCAGTTTAATTAAAAAAGCTGTGCAATAATTTTTTTTAATGTTTTTGTTGGTTATTTTCTTTATCTCTAAAAAAAAAAATTGTTTCATGGTGTAAAACAAAATGTTTCCTATTTATCTCTTTAATTATTTAGTTGTTCTCTTTAATTATTTAGTTGTTAGGGTATGTAGAATTCACTGAAAATTGATTCGAATTTGAAAAAAGGTCGGGTGTGATGTACCATAAAACAAAATATTCCCTATTTATCCCTTTAATTATTAAGTTATCTAGAATTCACTAAAAATTGATTAGAATTTGAGAAAAAAATCAGGTGTGATGTACTATGTAGAGATGTATAATTTAGTAAGCATGTTTTTGGATTTTCATGGCCGATTCATTGTGCAACATGGAAATCTTTATACAATGTAACAAGGTTGACAAACATACGGGAATCAAAATGGTATACAATGGCAATAATATGACATTGGAAACAATAGATAAACCAACCCAAAATCAAAATTGTCAAGACATACCAAACTTAATGTAAGTCATGTAAGTCTATGTTAGTAAATCAATACTCGAAAGTGTAAAAATGATATTTTATTTTAATTATGCTATTAGATAGTGATATCTTGATGGTGTATAATTATTTTTTATTTGAAAACTTGGAATAAACAACAAAATGATATTTTATTTTAATTAATGTGAGATGTGCCACACAACCCGCAAGTATGGAGCACAAGTAAATCGGGGTGAGAATAGAACTTGAGACCTCCTTTACATATTTCCTTCCATTTACACGACACTTGCCAATCGGTCTACACCTGTGCGGGTTTCATTGACACATATATTGAAATACATATGTATTGGGATTTAAGTCTAAATTTTGTCCTCCACAATTGGCAACTATATGATGTTATTTGATTATTTGACTATAGATAGACTTTTCATAAAATGATTTATGAAAAATCTATATATAATGTGAAGGTACTTCATATCTTATATATATTTTAATATGTATGTATTAATTGTTTAGATAATATATATTTTAATATGTATGTATTAATTGCTTTGTTGTTCTGGGTTGCAGGTTTCATGGCTTTTCGCTCTCGACCGGGCCACAGTGATCACCCAGTTGTCGATGGACTTTCTGGTAGCACTTTCCTTAGTTTAGTTACGGAGGAATATGGAATTTTCACGGTGCCTATCTCTAAGTCCGCGCTCCCTAGCTATCCAACGACCATCAAATTTAGCGGACTGGGTCCCTTCCTTCCGTATTATTTCATTTGACAGACAATTAAAGATTCAGATTTCAGAACTGACAGTCTTAACTTGCAAGTGGACTCTGGAATATATGATTGGGTCCACAGTCTTTTCGACCTTTTAATGTTGACTCTTCCCTTATGTGATTCTCATTCCTGAAGTGCCATATCATACTTTGGTTTTATTGTTTTTCCAGAAACTGTTGAGTTATAAGGTTAGGTGGATTTTTATAATGGTTTGTGAGGTCAGCAATCTCTTGGTAGTGGGAGTAGAGCAACCTTGGGATCATCTGAGTTTTCTCTCGACAGTTGATTATCTTTGCAAAAATCGAGGAAGTAAAGGTAAACTAAATGTGACTTCGTTTGAGACTTCAACACTTTTGGCAGAGGCTCTTCCATCGTCTTTCACTATTCCTAAGCATGTTTTCCATCCACCCTTGATGCGCCCTACCTTCTGCAAGGAAGTTCCTCGGGTATCTGGTCTGAATATTGAAGTTGCTAGTGTAGTTTCCCTTGTCAAAGAGACTAGTACTATAGGTTATTTAGCAAATGAAACATGCCCGCTTACTACCCATTTTACTCTTCCTTTGGAATCACAGAGAGGAGACTCATCGGGGAAGAGGCACACTCATAAATGAACTGTGCGAGCGTGGAAGCCTAAAAGAACTAAATGAACTATGGTTTTGGGTATGGACATTGGGCTGGAGGAGTCATGTTCACTTCCATGTGTGCTTTGGTGGGTAGGTTGGCTTATCGTTTTCTCTGCAAACTTTTTGTCTTGGAGTGGATGCACACTACATGGGAACCCATCCTGGCTTATTCACCAGTGCTTCTGACCTTACCGAGGGGTTGGTTTGGCTTTGTCTTAAAAACCCTTGAAGACACCGCACGGATTTTAGATCATTTTTGGGTGTTTGAAGCTGGTATTACTATGCTTAAGAGATGGAGGATTAAATTTGACCCTACGATAAAATATTTTTGTTTCCGTCATCTTTGGGTCTTTCTCCCGGGTCTTCCGTTGTAGTTGTCGAATACAAAAGCTATCGAGGCCATAAGAAATGTTTTGGGTTGTTTCATAATGATAACAGAGGATACTTTACATTCCAGGGACAAAATAATGGATAAAATCCTCGTGGAGGTGGATATACATGGGGGACTATTGGAATCCTTGGATATTGAATGGCACGATATGGATTTGGCTCAGAGATTAGACTTTCTATCGATTCCATTCTGGTGCTTGCGTTGTAGACAAACATACCATCTTAGGAAGGATTGTCACCATCCTTTTGGATCACCTTTTGATGAGATACCTTCAGAGGATAATATCTCTAGTGGATACTCACCAGAGCTAGAGGCGCAGGAGCATGGTACTCTCCCAAGAGCATGGGACATGGACAGTCCTTCTTCCTCAAACACTACCTTTGCTGGTAAGTTGAGACATTACGTTCCTTCACTATATTGTACTTTATCTCCATGGGAAAGAGATCATCTCGATTCTTTTTATTCTTCGGAGACCATTGTAATTGAGGCAATTGATAAGACTATGGCTCTTGATAAAGCTATAGAGGAAATAGATACTATTTTGAAACCATTTTAGCTACTCGCAATTCTTTGTTAGATGAGTGTGTGCCTTCCACTACTACTGTGGATACTCTTGAGGTGACTAACCCAGTACTCCCTGAGATTTTATTGGAGGAAGTTTCACTTCTCCTACCTGGTTATGGAGAACCTACAACTAGTGAGCATTCATTGGATAGGATGTTATCCGATTTGGTACCTTCCTATAGGGAGGTTACTAGTCATGTTCCTATCCCGACCTATTTAGGGAAATATGTGTTGGTTTCAGGGGAGCCCAATGATGTGGCTATAGTCTCTGTTTGTTCAAAAGTCTCATCTGGAAAGGATCTTGCTTGGTCTCGAGGTCTAGGACTTGAGTTATCCCCTGTTAAGACTAGAAGTTCCCCCAAAAAATGGGTACAAAACTTTCCTTTTTGGCTAATCAAATTCCAACTACTATTGACCAGGGGGCGCTTAGAGGCATTAAATCCCTCGCAAGGACAAAATCATGATTCTTCTCTCTCTTAACATCAGAGGGGTAGGAGGACCCCTAAAACTGGCCTCTATGCGCCGGCTTCTCTCAAATAATTTACCCCATACTATTTTTTTAAAAGAGACCTTAATGAATGAAGAGAAGGCTAGGGACTTCATGTTTTCTCTAAGGCCGGAGTGGATGTCTTATGCAGTTAGCTCAGTTGGTAACTCGAGGGGCCTTCTCATGTCATGGGATCCACGCTTTTTTGTTTTCTCGCCTATCCTCACTTGTGGCAGCATTGTTTTGGCAGGTTCCGGTACAGTATATGAAAGGAAGCTCTCACTTTTGAATGTTTATGGTCCTTGCACAAAACAAAAGCTACTATGGAAAAAAATGGAAGATGGGGGTCTGTTAACTCATGCAGATGTGATATTGGCAGGGGATCTGAACTTCACCTTAAACTCAGATGATATTTGAGGTTTTGTAGCTTTGACAGACCCTTTGGCACTCTATTTCAAGGATTTGTTTGATAATTCAGCATTGGTGGATGTGGCCCCGGTTGAGTTGGCACCAACGTGGTGTAATGGATGATTAGGAGATTCCAGTATTGCCAAAAGTCTTGATAGATTTTTTGTGGTGGAGGATTTAATAGGTCCATCTATGAGATATAGATCATGGGTGGAATTTCCATACATATTTGATCATGCTCCAATTATTCTACAACTGGATACTGGCCTATCAACGACATCTCATCCATTTAAGTTCAATCCAGTTTGGTTACGGGATGATTCTTTTGCCACTGTATCTAGTGAATTTTGGTTTGATGCTCGTTTCCATCTAGTCGAATGGGCACAAAGAATATTAGTCGAGAAGCTATGTAACACCATGTTTCCCCCAGTCTATAAAAATAACTATATTGGCCAAGAACTATGGCAAACTCAAACATGTGAATGTTTGATTTGATGGACCTTTTTATAAAAGGTCGATGAATGTAAAATATGTTATGAATATGTTTTGCATGGTTGTTGGAAGGGGGATGTGCTAAAAGAGATCACGATGGCTAAGGAGAGGTAGTGGAAGGGACCTGGAATGGTTGCGTTAACTTTCACCGGGCCAGTACTATACAGGTTTTTACTTGTTCAAAGATCAAAGAAGCTCTCTGACCTTGGAATGGATTTCCTGTCAGATTGGTAGGTGGGGAGGCTCCTCAGGAGTTAATGAGGGGATGGGGGTGAACCGCCCATCTGTAATAGCTCCCAAACCTGACCGCGAATAGGGAAATTTGTGCCACACGCAATCTTGCAGGGAAAAAGGCAAGAGAGGAAGTGTGGTAACAGGCGAAAGAGAGGAGAACGAACGCGATGAAGATTGTGGAAGAGAACCGAGAGAAACTCGAGAAACACAGGGAGTTCTGGACAAAGGAGAAGGAGATAAACCTTCGTCCTTGACTCCCGTTAAGATGGAAATAGAAAATTGAACCTCAAGCATCGTGGTATAGCTCGGGGTGGCTAGTGGTAAATTCATTTGGATTCATTGAGCCTACAGTTGGCTAGAAACGAGCACCCCTCTGAGCATTCGCGTCGCACCTGGTGTTTTCTGATAAGTTTTATGTCTTGTATTTTTGAATCGAATGCATGCTCATGTTTATACGCTCATAAATGGTTTCTGTATGGAAGTGTTTGCCTGTGTTTTGAGTTGGAGACAAGGGATACATGCTTATAATTATATGACCATAATCAGTCTATGTATAGAATGAGTAGGTTCATAATACGAGCCTGTTCCCTTGAGAATTGCCCTATCTACTTGGCTCACGCTATGCCCTGGTTTAAGTTCCCCAAGGCACTTCTCTCAGGAAGTTTCCTCGCACTCCAGAGTCAGAGTGAGTCCCTCGAAAGGACTACCATGATATTAAACCCATGAGTTTACTTTACCCCTACCGCCGAATTTATAGCCCAGCGAATTAGAAAGACTTTTACTTAGGTCAACAAGCCTAGGGATAATTTACCCAAGAACCCTCTAAAAGATCTGTCGGAGCTCTATTGCCTGTCGACCTTAACCTTTGCATAGGCAGGAGGGTGGACTTGGCAACGTCCTGGAAGTCTCGGAGTTTCCAGACCCATTCGTCGGCATTTCGTCATTTTGGAATTTTGACGTTTCAGAATCAGGGAAACCAAAGGGCAAGACCCTTCGTCGTCGCAAGTCATGAAGTTTCGGTATGCGAAACTTCGAATTAGCTTAGTGTGAATAGGTTTTGGCATTTCGGCGTTTCGGCGCCCGGGAAACCAAAGGGAAAGACCCTTCGTCGTTGCGAGTCGTGAAGTCCTGGTATGTGAAACCCCAAATTAGCTTAGTGTGAATAGATTTCGGCATTTCGGCATTTCGGCGTTTTGACACCCGGGAAACCAAAGGGCAAGACCCTTCGTCGTCGCAAGTCGTGAAGTCCCGGTGTGCGAAACTCTGAATTAGCTTAGTGTGAATAAGTTTCGTCATTTCGGTGTTTCGGCACCCGGGAGACCAAAGGGGAAGACCCCTCGTCTTCGCGAGTCACGAAATCTCGGTTCACGAAACTCTAAGAGGATCTGGACCGTCCATCGGAGGAGACGCGTGGTGAGCGGTCAGAATTCGGGGAAAGCTCTGAAACCCCGTAAGCCATTGGATCTCATAGGACAACAAGGGGGTTAAGGCTGAGTGTCCTTCAATGCCCTTAAGCTCAGAAGGGATAGTGACCATCAGATCCAGATCAACGAGGTTCATTGATCTCCTACACAAATTCCCATATCGGAATTCGGGGATTTGAGTGACCGGAGTTCTGGAGTCATTGTATCGTGAACTCTTGGTTCACGAAACTCCGAAGAGATCTAGACCATTGGATCCATATCATCAAGGACCGTTGGATCTCATACAAGAACTTGTGTATCAGATTTCGGGTTTCGGGGTTCGAAGAGTCGAAATACTCAACTCTCTTACATTTCGAACTCCCGGTTACTGAAATACCAACATGGCCAAGATCGTCGGATCAGAGGGAGATTCGCAGCCGTCAATCTCAACGAAGGTACGATTCCATGTTTCGGGGTTTGAGGAGTCAAAGGACTTGACTCTCGGGCATTGCTGAGTCGCGAATTGTGAAAGGTGCCTCTTGGCTTGGCCCAGGGTTAGAATCCATGATCACATGGAGGTGAAGCCCGTGCTTGGTGCTTGAGTTGAACATGACGGGTTTTCAATGAAAAAACTAGTAGATTGGTTTAGTGAAGGTTCTGACAAGAAGAACTAGCCTGAGCTAGGACCTCGTAGGAATTTGGGGATTCTGTACCTCAAGAAAAAGGAGAAAAAGGAGAAAAATTTATTAGGCCATAGTGGGTGTGTGACAAATTGGTATCAGAGCATGGTTACAACACTTGGCCTGCTTGGGATCATGGAGGATTTGCGTAGGAAATCCATCTGAAGTACTCTTAAAAGGAGTAGCTCTCTATCCTAACCCCCCTTATCAAAAGCCGAAGTTAAGAATGAAAATTCCTATTGTGTGTATGAATTTGAAAAATATGAATTATGCACTGATTGTGAATGAATATAATGTTGACTAACAATAAGTGTTTTACTTGCACAACAAGCGGACGATCAACCATAGGAAACTGCAGACCCATAGAATGGTGATGCACCATGAAGCGGGGGATGGCTCCCACAATAGAGACGAAGAGTCTGATGAAAGGAGAGCGGTAGAAACCCCTCCAGATCTAGCTGATACTGTGAGAAGCCTCATTGTCGAACTATAGAGCTGCAAGGCCGACAATGAGAGGTTGATAAAAGAGAAAGAGAAGCAAACAGAGATTAATGCAGTCTTGCTGCAGAGCTTATCTGACATACAAAGACAATTGCAGCATGGACCTGACACCAGTCACGTGGACCAACGATAGACAAAGAGAAGTTGAAGCCCACTTGGGATACAGAAATGTGGCCCTTTAAGTGGCCACACTGGGAGGAGCACCTCGAGAAAGGTTCACCCTAGAGATAAGGGACAAGCGTTGGACGATTCCTATGGAAAGGAAACTAGCGACTCGGAGCGATATTCTAGTAGCAGAACTAGTTCTTATTCCCGAAGAAAATGGAAGAAGCGAAATCATTCCAAAAATCATAATCTCGAAGAATTCAAGAAGGCCAAGCCACCCTCTTTTGACGGTGAAATAAATAAGGGAGAGGAAAGGGAGGCCTGGCTGCTTGGACTAAAGAAGTATTTTAGAGTCCATGACTTCTCGAAAAATTTGAAGGCTCGAGTAGCCACTTTCAACCTGAATGGGAAGGCTTCCATTTGGTGGGAAGACCTTAAGAACGTAAAAGGGATTCACGAAGAAGACCTATCTTGGGAACGGTTTGAGAAATACTTCAGGAAGAAGTATCTGTCGGAAAAGTATTTCAACGAAAAGACTAAAGAATTCTATGAACTCAAGCTGGGGCAACGCACCATAGAGGAATATGTCAGCAGATTCCTCGAATTGCTAAGGTACGTACCTTATATAAAAGAAGAAAAGGAAAAGGTGCAATGATTCATCAGTGGACTACCTAAGGACTATCAGAACAAGATTGAGTTTGACGAGCCAAAGACCCTAGAAGATACTATCTGAAAGGCAAGATATTGTTATGAACAGCTTGGGCATCGAATAGAACCTCGTGAAGGTTGGAAGCAGAAGAAAAGTTCGGGATCCAAAAAAAGGGGTTTAAATCCCCAAGATTTAAAAACTATAAAAAAGACTCAAGGATGAGCTTCCCAACCCGAAGTGTACACCAACAGAATTTCCCCTCCCAGAGCAGAAATAAACCTTTTGGATCTACCCCAGGAAAGATTGATAACCTGAAGAAAGAACCCTTAAAATGTTGGGGTTGTGGAGAAGAACATCTACTGAGGGACTTCCCGCACCAACAACAGAACAGTCAGAGAATTTACAATGTTCAAGAATCTACCACCGTCAATGACGTGGCTAGGAACGTGCTACAAATTTATGCAGCCTTGGATAATAAATAAGCTAACCACCAAGCTTCAGTGGTGGAGGTGGAAGGTATGATCACCAACCATCTAGTTTCTATTCTAATTGACCCTGGTTCAAATTTCAGTTATATAGCCCCTAAGGCTGTTGATAAGTGTGAATTACAACCACATAAACACGCCAAGCCATGGTTGATACAGTTAGCCATTGACACCAAAAGAAAGGTAGCGGAGGTCATACTAGATTGCCAATTTACTATGGGTGAATTCCCCACCCAAGCAACCCTTAACATATTACCCCTAGGATCATATGACCTATTGATTGGTATGGACTGGCTAGCCACATATAAATCCAGACTGGATTGTTACCATAAAATCTTAGAATGTGTAAGTGAAGAAGGATGAAAGATAACCCTTCAAGGGATCCAAAAACCTGTCTCTGTGAGACGAATATCAGTCCTTCAAATGAGAAAGAATTGCAGAAAGGGATGTCCATTATATGCGATGCAGGTGTTGGAATCAGTTGAAGATGACAAACCAAGCCTCAAAGACCACCCCACACTAAGAGAATATAGAGATGTATTTCTGGAAGAGGTACGGGGTTTACCTCCGAGAAGGGACATTGACTTCTCAATAGAACTTGCACCGGGAGTGGTGCCAGTGTCTAGGACACCCTAAAAGATGAGCACAACTGAGCTAGTTGAGGTTAAATTACAACTAAAATAAATGATGGACAGAGGCTATATCCGGCCCAATGTGTCTCCATGGGGAGCACCAGTCCCATTCATGAAAAAGAAGGATGGTACCCTCCGACTATGCATAGATTATAGATAACTCAATAAGGTAACCATAAAGAACAAGTACCCCTTACCCAGGATCGACGACCTATTCGATCAATTGGGAGGTGCTTCCATCTTCTCAAAGATTGACTTGAGATCTGGATACCATCAAGTCCGAATCAAGGGTGAAGACATCCACAAAACTGCCTTCAGGACGAGATACGGTCACTATGAGTTTGTAGTAGTACCATTTGGATTGACCAATGCCCCTGCCACTTTTATGTGCTTGATGAACAATGTTCTCAGCAAATTCCTAGACAAATTTGTACTTGTTTTTATTGACGATATATTAATTTACTCCAAGAATAGAGAGGAACATGAGGAACATCTTAGACTTGTGCTTCAAGTGCTAAGAGAACATCATCTCTATGCCAAATTTAGCAAGTGCGACCTTTTCTAGAAGTAAATACATTACTTGGGCCATGTCATATCTGAAGAGGGAGTAGCAGTAGATCCTGACAAGATCAGGTCTATCATGGAATGGCCTACCCCAAAGGGCGTTTCGGATATCAGATCCTTTATGGACTTAGCAGGATACTATAGGAGATTTATAAAAGGATTCTCCAAGATTGGTTGTCCAATCACTGCCCTCCAGAAGAAGGGAGCTAAATTCACGTGGACACAAGAATGTGAAGAAAGATTTCAATCCCTGAAACACCTTCTGACCCATGCACCTGCGCTGAAGATCGTTGATCCCAAAAACGACTTCCTCGTGTGCACAGATGCCTGTAAGGAAGGGCTCGGAGGAGTCCTTATGCAAGGAGGAAGAGTAGTCTGCTATGAATCCCGAAAATTGAATGAGCACAAAGTCAACTATGTGACCCATGATCTAGAGCTGGCCGCCATAGTGCACGCCTTAAAAATGTGGAGGCATTACCCCCTAGGAAGGAAATTTGTACTTATGATAGACCACTGTGGATTGAGATATATGTTTGACCAACCAAATCTCAATGCCAGACAAGCTAGGTGGATGGCCCTCCTTAGTGAGTTTGATTTTGAAATCAAACATGTTAAAGGGAAGGAAAATAAGGTGGTTGATGCCCTTAGCAGAAGTATGAAAACAATTCACTTGGAAGTGGTGAGTACCTGCGAGACTAATGTCAAAGAAAGAGTCAAGAATGCATAAGAAACAGACACATTCTTCCAGATCGTGACCTTGTACCTGGAGCAAGAACCCATAGGAATAAAGTATGAAGGCTACCAGATGATAGATGGAGGTATGCTAACTTACAGAAATAGATTGTATATTCCAGATTGTGACGACTTGAAGAGGTTCATAATGGATGAACTACATAAAAGACAATATACTGGTCACCCGGGATATCAGAAGATGATCACGGCCACTAGGAAACAATTCTATTGGCCTGGGTTAAAGAAAGACATAGCTAACTATTTAGCTAAGTGCCTAGAATGCCAACAGGTTAAAGCAGAACACCGACACCCAGCAGGATTATTACAACCTCTACCAATCCCAGAGTGGAAATGGGAAACCATTTCCATGGACTTCATCACCGAATTACCAAGATCGACCAAACAGAATGACACCATCATGGTAGTGGTGGATAAATTGAGCAGTTCTTCCCATTTTATCCCCGTCAAATCGACTTTCAAGGCAATAGATATCGCCAGCATATTCATGAAGGAGATATTCAGACTACGTGGTATGCCTAAAGAGATTGTGTCTGACAGAGACACGAAATTTACTTCCAACTTTAGGAAATCCTTGATGGTTGGTCTTGAGACTAAATTACTATTTAGCACAGCCTATCATCCTCAAACCAATGGACAGACGGAAAGAGTGAACCAAATATTGGAAGACATGCTAAGAATGCATTTAATGCATCAACCCAAGAAGTGGGAAGATTACCTACCACTGGTGGAATTTGCCTACAATAACGGCTACCAAGAATCCCTGAAGATGAGTCCCTTTGAAGTCCTCTATGGTAGACCGTGCAACACCCCAGTCAGTTGGAGTAACCCAGTAAACATAATTTCTATTGGACCCGACATGTTGAAAGAAATATAACAACAATTGATTCAGTTAAAGCAAAACCTAAAGGTCGCTCAGAACAGACAGAAAAGCTACGCCGACCGAAAGAGAACTCCAAGAGAATTCAAGATGGGAGACCACGTATATCTCAGAGTTAGGCCTAGGAAGAGTTCCCTGAGGATGGGAGCTTGTGCCAAGTTGGCACCTCGGTATTGTGAACCCTTTGAAGTTATAGATAGAGTGGGACCTGCAACTTATAGGCTAGCACTTTCTCCCACGGTAAAAGCACATAATGTTTTTCATGTTTCATTATTGAAGAAATATGTACATGATTCTAATCATATAATTGACTAGTCTATGATCCAGGTGGAACTAGAGGGAGAATTCCTACCAGAACCTCAATGCATAGTGGACAGAAAGGAAACCCCACTCAAGAATCAAACCATTACACAAATCAAGGTGCAGTGGAAACATTTTGGCCCAGATGAGGCTACCTGGGAAATGGAAGATGCCATGAGACAGACATATTTGATTTTGTTTACTTCTGTACATGCATGTCATATTGATAGATAGAACATCGAGGATGATGTTCCTTTAAGTAGGAGGGAATTGTAACACCCTGTTTCCCCCAGTCTGTAAAAATAACTATATTGGCCAAGAACTATGGCAAACTCAAACATGTGAATGTTTGATTTGATGGAACTTTTTATAAAAGGTCGATGAATGTAAAATATGTTATGAATATGTGTTTCATGGCTGCTGGGAGGGGGATGTGCTAAAAGAGACCACAATGGCTAAGGAGAGGTGGTGGAAGGGACCTGGAATGGTTGCATTAACTTCCACCGGGCCAATACCATACTGGTTTTTACTTGCTCAAAGATCAAAGCATCTCTCTGACCTTGGAATGGATTTTGTATCGGATTGGTAGGTGGCGAGGCTCCTCAGGAGTTAATGAGGGGATGGGGGTGAACCGCCCAGCCATAACAGCTCCCAGACCTAACCGCGGACAGGAAAATTCATGCCACACACAATCTTGCAGGGAAAAAGGAAAGAGAGGAAGTGTGGTAACGGGTGAAAGAGAGGAGAACCCATGCGACGGAGATCGTGGAAGAGAACTGAGAGAAACTTGGGAAACACAAGGAGTTATGAATAGAGGAGAAGGAGAGTAACCTTCGTCCTTGACTCTCGTTAAGCTGGAAGTAGAAAATTGAACCTCAAGCATCATGGTCTAGCTCAGGGGTGGCTAGTGGTAAATCCGTTTGGAGTCACTAAGCCTATGGTTGGGTGGAAATGAGCACCCCTCTCAGCAGTCGCATCACACCTGGTGTTTTCTGATAAGTGTTATGTCTTGTATTTTTGAATCGAATGCATGCTCATGTTTATACGCTCATAAATGGTTTCTGTATGGAAGTGTTTGCCTGTGTTTTGAGTTGGAGACAAAGGATACATGCTTATACTTATATGACCATAATCAGTCTATGTATAGAATGAGTAGGTTCATAATACGAGCTTGTTCCCTTGAGAATTGCCCTATCTACTTGGCTCGCACTATGCCCTAGTTTAATTTTCTAAAGGCACTTCTCTCAGGAAGTTTCCTCGCACTCCAGAGTCAGAATGAGTCCCTCGAAAGGACTACCATGATAGTAAACCCATGATTTTACTTTACCCCTACCACCGAATTTATAGCCCGATGAATTAGAAAGACTTTTACTCAGGTCACCAAGCCCAGGGATAATTTACCCAAGAACCCTCTGAAAGATCTGTCGGAGCTCTATTTCCCATCGACCTTAACCTTTGCATAGGCAGGAGGGTGGACTTGGCAACGTCCTGAAAGTCCCAGAGTATCCGAACTCGTTCGTCGGCATTTCGTCATTTTGGCACACGGGAAACCAAAGGGAAAGACCCTTCATCGCCGCAAGTCGCAAAGTTCTGTTATGCGAAACTTTGAATTAGCTTAGTTTGAATAGGTTTCGACATTTCGGCATTTCAGCGTTTCGGCACTCGGGAAACCAAAGGGCAAGACCCTTCATCGTCGCGAGTCATGAAGTCTTGGTATGTGGAACCTCCAATTAGCTTAGTGTGAATAGGTTTCAGCATTTCGGCATTTCGGCATTTCAGCACCCAGGAAACCAAAGGGCAAGACCCTTCGTCGTCGCAAGTCGCGAAGTCCCGGTGTGTGAAACTTCGAATTAGCTTAATGTGGATAGGTTTCGTCATTTCGGTGTTTCGTCACCCGGGAGACCAAAGGGGAAGACCCCTCATCTTCATGAGTCGCAAAATCCTGATTCACGAAACCCTGGGAGGATCTGGACCGTACATAGGAAGAGACGTGTGGTGAGCGGTCAGAGTTCGGGGAAAGCTCCGAAACCCCATAAGCCATTGGATCTCGTAGGACAACAAGGGGGTTAAGGTTGAGTGTCCTTCAACACCCTTAAGCTCAAAATGGATAGTGACCGTCAGATCCAGATCAACGAGGTTCGTTGATCTCCTACATGAATTCCCATATCGATATTCAGAGATTTGAGTGACCGGAGTTCTGGAGTCGTATCGTCAACTCCTGGTTCACGAAACTCTGAAGAGATCTGGACAGTTGGATCCATATCATCGAGGACCGTCGGATCTCATACAAGAACTCGTGTATCGGATTTCGGGTTTCAGGGTTCAAAGAGTCGAAATACTCAACTCTCTTGCATTTCAAACTCCCGATTACCGAAATCCCGACACGGCTAGGACCGTTAGATCAGGGGGAGATTCGCAACCGTCGATCTCAATGAAGGTACAATTTCAGGTTTCGGGGTTTGAGGAGTCGAAGGACTTGACTCTTGGGCATTGTTGAGTCGTGAATTGCGAAAGGTGCTTCTTGGCTTGGCCTGGGGTCATAACCGATGATCATATGGAGGTGAAGCCTGCTCTTGGTGCTTGAGTTTAACATGACGGGTTTTCAATGAAAGAATCGATAGATTGCTTTAGTGAAGGTTCTGACAAGAAGAACTAGCCTGCGCTAGGACCTCGTAGGAACTCAGGGATTATGTCCCTTGAGAAAAAGGATAAAAAGGAGAAAAATATATTAGGCCATAGTGGGTGTGTGACAAGCTATCACTCCTTAAAAAACGAGTTAAATTATGGTCGAAAGAAAAAAGTATTCGGGAAGAGGAATTTTTAAAAAAGTTGGAAGTTTGTTTGGAATTGCTTTATGTTCAGCAATTTAAAGGATCTCTCACTGATGATTTAGATCATTGTTTTATGTTGTTGGAGGCGGAGTGCAAAAAATTCCTATTGGCTGAAGAAGAACATTGGAGAAAAAAGAGTAGGGCTATCTAGATTAAGAGTGGAGACAATAATACAAAAAAAATTCATAGATTTGTGAGCTACAAGAGAAACAAAAAACACCTATGGGACATATTTGATGAACATGACAGAGTTCATTCAGGTCAGGGTGCAATTAAAGATGAAGTGGTATCTTACTATAATTCATTCTTTCAAGACACTGTCCAACTTAATTTCTACGATCAGTTGGATACTATTTGCTTGTACCCAAATCTTGTATTGGAGGACGAAGTCACCTCTTTATAAAATCCCTACACACTTTAGGAAATATCAGAAGTTCTTAAAGGTTTTTCCAAGGACAAAATTCCGAGCCCTAATGGGTGGACTGTAGAATTCTTCTTTCACATCTTTGATATGGTTGGTCCAGATTCACTTGTTGTGGTGGAGGAAACCAGAATTCATGGCAAAGTTTTCCATCCGATTAATTCTACATTCATAGCTCTGATTCCGAAAGCAAGCCATCCTACTTCCTTCTATGACTTTCATCCTATAGCTCTGTGCAATCTTTGTTATAATATTATTACAAAGTTAATTGTAAGGAGAATCAAACCAATTCTCTCTCGTACATTGTCTGAAGAACAATTGGGTTTCCTCAAGGGTAGGCAGATTCTAGATGCTATTGGAACAACATAGGTGTGCCTTCACAACTTTAAGAGAAAAAAACTTCAAGCTGTATTTTGAAGTTGGATTTAAAAAAGGCTTATGATTGCACTAACTGGGATTATCTATGGCTTATGCTTATTCATTTTGGATTTGGACTTCTTATGACAAATTGGATTATGGAATGTGTTGCCTCAGCAACATATGCCATTTTGATCAATAGGGAGGCTACCAAATTCTTCAATAGTGGCAAAGGATTGTGACAGGGTTGCCTAGTGTCCCCTCTGTTGTTTAGCCTAGTGATGGAGGGTTTGAATCTCTCTCTAAAAAAAAGTCATTCTGAAGGGAAGATGACTGGTATAAAGGTTTCTAAGATGGTAAATATTGTCCATCTAACAGTTGTGGATTATGTGCTTATTATGTCCAAAGCTTCCTTTTCTGAATGGTAGGAAATCCACACACTCTTAAATGCATTTTGTGGTGCATATGGATTGACGATCAATGTTAATAAGTCTACATTCTTACACTTTGGTGTCCAACAGGTTCTTCTTGATGATTTGAAATCGTTGTTTCACTTCATCTTCTTGAGTTTTTCGACCGAGTTCAAATATTTGGGTTTTTATTTTAAGATGGACAGTTACAAGGTGGAGGATTGGCAGTGGTTATTGCTGAAATATGAGAATTGTATTCGCCATTGGTGAAATAGTTTTATTTCTCTGGGAGGAATATTTGTTTTGATAAAAGCGGTGCTCGAAGCCAACTGGTTTATTGGTTGGCCTTGGCACACATCCCGACTACAGTTCTGAACTGGATTCGTAAACTGTTATTTTCCTTTCTCTGGTCTGGTAATAAACAAACTTCAACCTTTCACTTATGCAATTGGGAGACTATCTCAAAACCAAAGTGTATGGTGGTTGGGGACTTAGAAACATATTCTATTTTTCAAGAGCATTGGCTGCAAAATCACTGTGGTGCGACCTGATGCATCCAAACATTTGGTAGAGGGATTTAAAAGATAAATACTTTCCCCATATATTTGTGTCGACTTGGCTGTGCTCAGCTCTGCTAATCTTGTCCTTTGGCTCCTAGATCTGGAAGAACCTTCTAAGCTATTTACCTTTGATTGTGCACTGACTCGCCTGAAATCTGGGTGCAAGTGATTCCATTATTGCTGGAAAGGATGAAATTTTGGGCATGGGGAATAATTCCTTTCTTTCTGCTGAGTTGATTACATGTTTAAATAGAAAAAAATGTGTATTTTATATTTCAATCTAGCTGTGCTTCTATACAGGGGTCGATCTTCTCCAACTGGCTTGACAGTGCAGATTTGGGACTGGAGGGTGACTACGCTTCTGAATGAGACTGGTACAGGATGAGCTTGATTGGAGCTGGCATTTCTATTTCTGATAGACATGATGAGTTAGGATGGACTGGTGGTAATTGTTCTGGATTGATAACAACTAAAAATGTTTACAATGCGCTGGTATCCGAGCTGTGGAAGAACACAATAGGAGGTTGGATGCGAAATTTGTGGGGCTGGGATTGCCCACAAAATATTAAACTTTTTTCATGGCTTCTCATTGAAGAAAAATTACTTACATGGAATAACCTCCAAAACAAAGGTTGGGTTGGGCCAGGATTCTGTCATCTTTGCAAAGGAAACGAGCAATCTGGAATTCATCCTTTTGTTTACTACCCATTCACACACACTGTATGAAAAAATATCAAAGAGCAACACAAGCTATCTATAGGGTGGACAGGAAATTTAGTAAAGGATTGTTTTGCAAATTGGGATTTTCAGAATCATAGTCTTTCATCCTTGCTAACATTCGTATGTTGGTTCATTTGGCTTGAAAGGAAATTGGCTATTTTTTAGTCAAGGAATCTATCTTTGGAGAAGGTTATTTTTCTCCCCTTAGGAGTAGTGAGAAGCCACATGCCACAGGAAACTTTGCACTCTATTAGATGTTCAGTCCATATTTTACCACTTAATAGAATCATAGGATGGTTTGACGGGGTTGCTCAAATGGGGAACAAAGTGGAACGGGTGGAGTCATCAAGCTCAATGAACATTCAATCTTTAGGTGGACTCTCAATTGTGGAGGAGGATCAAACACAAGAGAAGAAAGTTTGGGTGGTTGGGTTGCTTAACCTTGGCTCATAGACTTTCTATCACTGACTAGGGGATTCGAAAATTGTAATTGATTGGCTTAATGACAAAGGATCTCTACAGACAATCTCAATAGACTATTGGAAGGACGGGATAAAGGAACTCTTCAAGTTTTTTTCAGCCATTACATCTGTGCATGTATACATAGAAGAAAATCTAGAGGTTGATCTTTTATAAAAGAAGGCCCTCACTATGCGTCGAGGAGCCATAGCATACAATCAGTGGGTAGATGGTCATGAGGGACCAAGGCACTTTTTAATGTTGTACTAGTACATATTCTAGTGGGCTCTATGTGTGTGAAAACATGTAGGATGGTTGTTTTTTTTTATGTATTGATATGTATGTAAGACAAAAACTTCTTTTTGTAAAAGTTTTGTTTATTGCTTGCAAAGTCTCTCAAGCTAGTTTTTTGAAGGACTCTTTATTGTGCTATGTAGCTTCTCTAATATGGTTAGAGATTGTTACTCAAGGCAAGTACTATGACTCTAATGTTTTTAGATATTATGAACAGATTATATATCTTAATATAATGTGCAATTTTCTAGTGAAAAAAATGTTTATCGATTATAATAATTTTTTTATTTAAATTTTTTCAAAATATTACAGTTTCTTATATATTACAAGTTTGTATATTGTTTAAAATTATTGAATGTATTGGATTGATATTAAAGTGATTGTTCGGAGAATGAATTTTGATGTAAAATTACTTTTCTGTATCCTTCAAATTTTTATATTCATTAACTTATATCATGTTCGTTTGCTAAAATACACTCTTGCATACAGATAAGGGTGGGCAGGATCGATTTTCATGTATAGATTCAAACCTGGATAAAGTAAAATGCCGAGGCGAAGCAAGATATACAGCAGCTATTCTAGTCATGGCTAAAGTAACTTCTATGATCGGAACTGTAAGCCATATGTATCGATACACAGTCCCACCAATGCCGCTAAATAGTTAATGTCACCCATGGCAGCCAAATAGCAATACAATAGTGTGGACGACTTCCAAGAATGGCTGGAGATGAAGATTTGCATTGTCGACGACCTCAGAGAATGCCTGGACATGAAGAATGGACGGCGAGAATGGCTTTCTCTGTAGTCAAGATATCCAAAAGATGAGAGTTTATTTAAGCTTAACTATTTATCTCATTGTACATATCCAGTGCAACATAATTTCCAAGTATTGTTTTGTTTGTTTCAGCTCTTTCCTGCTGTTTTTCCCTGTGGGTAGCTACATGACACATTTGCCTTTCCAGTTTCTTTTGTTTTTCCAGTTTTTTTTTCTCTTTTCTCTGGTTTGTTGTTCACTGTTGCACATATGTTATGGCAGGCATAACATACTTTCATTTTTCATTAAAAAAATAAAAAATATGTAATGGTATTTTTTGTTATTTGTCTGGATTTGAGTTAACGGGATTAATGTAAAAAAAATATCATGTTTCTTAATTCCATCAATAATGTTAAATGAGTATAATAATTTTCCATCAATAATGCTAAATAAGTATAATAAAAAAGTAGTATACAATTTATTTTTTTTAAGTATTAAAATTTGTATTTTGTGATATTTGACATTTTTTAATGTTTATTTAAAATTTAAATTAAAATATTGATTTTAGTAATCTTAATATATAATAATTTAAAACTGATTTTAAACTAAGAATTTTGTTTTAATATTAAATTTGATTAAAATTTTATTTTTTATAAAATTTGAAAATTCTATTTTTTTTAATATAAAACTTGATTAAAGATTTACATTATAGAAAATTTCAATTGTTTTGAAATGTTTAATATAAATATTTATTTAACATTTATTTGTATTTCTAATTATATAAAAATTTAAAATTATCTTTAATACAATTTCATAAATGTAATAATATATGGTGGTTGAAATCAACAATGTCATAATTTAGTAGTTAATATTAGAAATTTATGATTAAATAACTCTATTGGTTAAGATTTAATATGATGATGATGATGATTATTAAAGTCCACTAAGATAGAATTGGTCTATTGGACCTGAAGAGGGTAAGTGATTACTTGTAATTATTTAGAATTTTGTTTTTGTCCTCGAAAAGCATTAAGAGAAGTTTTCCAAGATCACCATACTTTTGTTGAGTTAAGATGTTAGGAAGGTTGGAAGTGTGATAAATATTTTGAAAATGAGATCTAATATGGGTATAGGCTGGACAATCTAAGAGAAAGTGATTTTCATCTTCAACCTTCTTAGTGTCACAAAGGTGACACACTCTTTCA
>JZKD02S0896650.1:335937-355945 GCA_000966675.3 Picea glauca
CTACGAGGAGGATGGGATAGGGCGTATTTCCTTTAATTTTGAAATTATAGGTTATAAAATTCTTTTGTATTTGCTCTATCTTTCTCCAGGATTCACGAGAGATACTACAACCCCACACTTCACATCCTTAAAGAATAACAGGTGTAATAGGAGTCTCAAAGAGGAGTTTCTTCTTATCCCAACTCCAAAAATCAACTGATTTACAATTGTTTTCAAGCCCATAATAAGTTTTTCATCCCCCAATAATTCTTTTCTAAATGCTATAATTCCAATTGAGCTTGTGGTGAATATCAATTCCAAGATATTTGTATGAAGTCACTTCCTCCAAGTTGTTGTTGTCATATACAAAGGTATCATAAGAGATCTTATTGGATTTAATAATCATGACCTTAGTCTTATCAGTGTTAAGAGTCATACCCATATTGGAGAAAAAATCCTTGAGGATTCTTAGTTGGTTTTCAAGATCATGGGGAGTCCTTGCCATAAGAACAATATCATCAGCATAAAGAAGAAGATTGATGAGTATACCAGTGAGAGTAGGGCCGACACAACCTGTTTTTTCCAAGCATTCTTCTAACTTGTCAACGTATATGCCAAAAAGGGTAGGGGACAAGGGACAACCTTGTTTGACTCCAATATTGCAGTTAATCTCTTTTGACCAGCCCTCAGTGTTTTTAAACTTAGCAATAATGTTCGCATACATCCTTATTGCAGCAACCCTCAACTTTATATTTATTTTATTTATAAATATTATCAATCTTTTAGTATTTATTTTAATTGCAATTTTTTTATTATGATTTGTAAAATTAATACACTTTTATCACATTATGTCAAAAATTGATAGGATTGAAATGATATAAAATAATAAATAAATGTAATTTTTTATTTTAAAAGTATAACCTTGTTAAAATCAATGAAATTATAGATTTATTAATTAAAATAGAAATTCAATATCATTTTTAACATATATATTTATAATCTAAAATTAATTGAGAAAGATTTTTATTACGATCACATTTT
Organism: Picea glauca; assembly: GCA_000966675.3. NCBI lineage: Eukaryota > Viridiplantae > Streptophyta > Pinopsida > Pinales > Pinaceae > Picea > Picea glauca. The sequence continues at coordinate 336,958 of JZKD02S0896650.1, forward strand.
TATGATTTATAAATTAATATATTATATTATTTTTATGATTTGTAAAATTAATATATTATATTATTTTTATGTGTGAAATTGTTAAAAGTATTATGATAAACTTAATACAATTATTTCAGGTTGAAATTAAAGTAATTATAATTCATTTGTTAAGATTATAAATTTAAAATATATCTATAATTTAAATTAATTTTAATATATATTCATTGTAGTCTCTGAGGTGTAGGATAGTTGGTGACGGAGTGTGTTGTTAAGCCACTATGTGTTGAAAAGTCACCGGTTCGAAATCTGCTGGGACAAAAAATCCAACCATGTTAAGGGTTGGTGTAGCTCATGGCGGGTGCGATCCCCGGATGAATGCCAAAAAGGTCCGGACCAATTAACAAACAAAAAAATATATATATATTCATTGTATTTATATTCTATTATTTTATTAATTACTTCTTTTTTTTCAATCAAAACTTTATTATATTCTATTATTTTATTAACTACTTTTCTTTTTTCCAATCAAAACGTTATCATTTATATTTTAAAATTATTAAACAAAAATAAAATAAAATCATAAAATAAATCTAATTTAAAAATATAACTAATATAATATATACATGTAAATATAAAAAGAAAATACGATATTTTTTTCTTTATCAAAAAATTTTAGAGAATCATTCATATATAAAAAGAAAATACGATATTTTTTTCTTTATCAAAAAATTTTAGAGAAACATTCATATATATATATATATAGTGTGGAGGGTTATCTCAATGGGTGTAGAGCCATTTCCATATGGGATGGGGCTCTCCATGACCTGTCCTTTACTCGACGATATACATGACAACCTCTCTCGGTGATAGTTTTAGACGATGAGTTATGTTAGAAGGTGTTGGGGCTCTCCATGACCTGTCCTTTACTCGATGATATACATGACAACCTCTCTCGGTGATAGTTTCAGACGATGAGTTATGTTAGAAGGTGTTGAAATATTGACAAAGCTCCTTGCAACATTGTTCTTCATTCTTCTCATATTGCATTGGATTTGGAAGGAATGCTTTCCCACTTTGGCAATGAATGCTCACAAAAGTGGAAATTTACGATCCCAGGCGGTCATTTTAAGAGATCTTGAACTTATTTGGCTTCCTCCATGGTCGGGTTTTTCACTCATGTTTCTTCCTCTCGTTGCTCTATGCTCAAATTGCCCTTTTGTTTGTCCCGTGTCTTTTGATTCTCTCTCTGGTTTCCTTTCTATTCATTCTTTCTCCCCCTTCACTTCATTGGCGCTTTGGTTCTTTCCTATGGTGTATGGTGTGAGGAAGTTCCTCGCATCGTATCCGGGGTTGTCGTGCCAGGTATGATGCATCAAGGGTGTATTTGGATGTTGAGGAGTCTATTGCAATATTTAATTCCACCACTCCATTAGATATTTGTGAAGAGATTGAATTAGGTGAAGTCGACACCAGACTTCATCACCATTTCGTCGAGGACGTGATTGTGGATGCATAAATCTCTCATGTGTAAAGTGCTAGTAGAACAGAACTAGGCTTACAATGAGATTTTTCTTCAATTAGATAGCTAGAAATTATGGCTGAGGTACCACGGATGGTTTGAGCCACCTTGGATAGCCCAAAGGATAGGTTCCAATTCATTGAGACTCGGTCTGGAGGTGATTCATTAAATATTTTTCTTAGTGTTGAGATAAGGATTTTGGAATTTGTCCATTTGGTCATCCATTTGACTTGGGTTGGAGTTTGTCCCTTTTTCCTTTTTACCGACTAGATAAGAAATATGTTGTTATGTCGAGTTCTCTTAGTCTACATGTCAAGAATTTCCTCAACGAGTAGTGGAGGCTAAAAATAGGGAATATTTACCACTGGATGTTTCACTCTGACTACTTCTTCGAGAAGTGGGGCTCAAACAACTTCAAATTATTCACGTTCAACACATCATGGATGCCCAATTGTGGTAGTAAGTTGTGCTAGTAAGTCCAGACGATATGTGTTCTCACCAATTAGTTCTAACATGTTGTATGTGCCATACCTAAGTGGATGCAAGTTATGATGGCATCCCTTGAATCTTTGAATCTTTTCTTATCCAGAAGGATAATAAAGTGCCATGTTTATCATGGTGTTCTTTTGCATGTTTCTGGGATTCTTTCAAATAAATTGTCACCTAAGTGTGGTGTTGAGTTAATTGATGAATAAAACATTGTGTTTTTTGGTGTTTCTATTGTTGATGTGGAAATCCAATAGGAGTTATAGTTAATGGCATCTTCGAGGGCACAAGGGGATGGAACCCAAGACAAACTTCAAATACTGAGAAATATATGGAGTGTGTGACCTGATTGTAGTTGTGTTGAATAATGTGGAGATATGAATCCCATTGTTTATTCTTTACAAAATAGTTTTGAAGGGAGTGGACCAACCTACGATTGACAACCTCTGTCTGTCTATCTGTCTAAGGGTGAAATGCAGTTGAAAAAATAAGATGGCATCCCATTAATGACCATAGTGTGCACCAAAAGGTGTTGAGGAAGTGAGATTCCCTATCATAAATGATGCTACTAGGTAGTCCAAAGTGTGGTCAAATATGTTGGAAGAATTGATCAGCGGTATGAGTGGAAAAAACAGTCTTATGGCAGGGCAGAAAGAGTGCCATATTAAAAAAAAAAATAGACTACAAGCCAAATGGCATCATGTTTGTGGAGGGCAGTAGGAAGAGCACTAAAAAATTCCATGGAAATAGATTCCCATGGATGGGATGGTACTGGTAAAGGTTGATACATACCATGTTTGCGGTTAGAAGGCTTACTCTAGGAGAAAAGTGAGCAAGAATGAATGAATTTATCCACCTATTTAAGTAGCACAATTCAATAGAAGTGATGTTGGAGGTTAAGGATCACCTTGGCTGTATCGAAATGGCCCCTTCACGAAGACGCATGTTCCTCTCTGATTAAAATTAGACGATCCTTAGATTGTGGCACACACATAGTTGCTTCAACCTGTAAATATATACATCACAGATTGTGTAATCTAGAAAGGGAGTTTGATTGATGATTGTCACTTGTTGCAACACTGTCCAAATTTCTCCAAAGCACAGGTCCTCAGAATGGTGTTCCTTCAAGGCATCATACATTGCATAGTGTACCTATAAAATGTGCATCACCTGCATGGGCGGTCTTCTTAACAAGTCTTCCATGGTTAGTGACCCATTTTTTGTACTTAATGACGAGATGGAATGGTTGAAGGTATGCCTCCAACTTCAAATGGCAATGTTCCTGAATTTTTCTTTGTTAATTAATGAATATGAGAGGATCATGATATGTATGTAGAATGGTTTGTTTTCCTAGAAAATAAAGGTGCCACTTCTTCAATGCTTGAACCAAGCTGTAAAATTCCTTGTCATATGTACTTTAATGTATTTTGGCCTCAGCAAGCATCTCTGAAAGGTAGGCCATCGAGTGACCTCCCTATTTAAGTACAACCCCAATAGCGAATTGAGAGGTGTTCGTCTCAATTTTGAATGTTTGCTCCAAATATGGCAAGCGTAGAACATGAGCAGTGAATAACATTGTCTTGAGTTTTTCAAAGTGTCATTGAGCCTCTGCATTCCACATGCATTTGGATCAATTAACTAGATGGTGTAATGACCGATCTAGCTGCGAAAATGGGAGACAAATTTCTAGTAGAAATGAATGCCTCCCATGAAGTTCTTGAGCTCATGTGCAGTGGAGGGAACTGCCCATTGTGATAATTTCTACACCCAAGAGGGATTTAGGAGCACCCTTGTTTTGTCTAATATTAATCCTAAATATTGCACTGACGTTTGTCCAAAGTAGGACTTATTTTCTTTGACCTGTAGCATATGTGCATGCAACAACTCAAGCATCATGCAAACATGTTGAAGATGCTCTTCCCATGACCTACTAAAAATAAATACATCATCCAGATAAATAACTACAAATTTACCCAAATGTTGTTTGCAAATATCATTAATTAACCTCATGAACATGGTTATGCATTGGTCAATGCAAATGACATGACCATCCAATCAAAAAGACCAAACTTGGTCTTAAATGTTGTCTTCCACATGTCGACTTCCTTCATGAAGAATTGGTGGTATTTGGATGTCAGATCCATCTTCGTGAAGAAGGATTCCCCTTGTAAGTGGTCCAATAAATCCTCAATTTAGGGAAAATGATATCGGCTTTTGATAATGGATTTATTAAGGGCATGGAAATCTATGACTATACACCATTCGACAGTCTCATTTTTTGGAATAGTAAAATATGGGGATGCACAAGGAGATGAGGAAGGTTGAATATGGTCGGATTCCATCAGGTCATTAATTTAACGTTCAATATTCACTACCTCTTGGGGAGCTAGGTGATATGATGGTGCATTAAGAAAAGAGGTTCCAGGAATAATATCAATCGTGTGTTCAATGGAGCGAGACGGGGTCAGGCATGTGGGTTGAGTAAAAACATCAGCAAATTCTCGGAGGAGGGGAGTTATTTATGGAGGTGCAAGGTTGGTGAGGTTATCGAGATTAACAGGGTGCATTAAATATAAGGAACTTATTTGTGGAGACTTACTTTCTTAATTGTTTATTTACCCTTAAGATTTGGATTGGATTTAATGGCAACGAAGGTAAGCACATAGGTGTGCCCCTCATGTTGTAGGTGGTACTGATAGGATTTTGCATGGTACACAACGTGTTTTTCTTGTTGGTAGGGGAGGCCCATAATCAAGCCATCACATTCTAAAGGCGAGACATCACATACCATCATGTCTCAGAAAGGTCTAATAGAAAAAGTGATGGCACAACATCAGGCGAATGTAATACAAGGGTTGCCTTTTTTTACTCAACCACGTTGATACGGATCTGGGTTCATAGTGGTTGGAAGTTTCAAGTGCTAGAATAAGTCTTGGGACATGAGATTCTTTTGGTTGTATTTTCCTAGAATGAGGGTGTCCATTTCATGATTAATTTGAAAATTATGCGTAAAGAGGGGAACAATAGAAATACCTAGTTCGGGAGTAGTCATGAGGATGAGATAGGGGTTATGTTATGTTGGATTGTCAAGAGAAATGATTTCTAGTTGGTTGAGGAACTCTGGGGGAGCGACTTTTGTTACCAAAGTATTATTGGGACAAATATTTATAAGAGCGCGACAATCAACAAAGGCGTGTGAGTTAGTATTATGAAAGGGGCACTAGTGCACAATTTTGGGTGTGGATGTGGAAGAAATTGAGGACTAATATTGAGAAGGAATGAGAGTGGTAGAGGTAGAGAAGGTTTGAGGAGAGCGGATTCTAGGAGTCACCTTAAGTTCCACGACCAAGGCTTGTATGAAGACCTTTTCCAAGGAGGGGATATTGAACAAATAAAATCCATGACATAAATGGATTAATAAACCAAAATTGAACTTGATAATTAATACCTCTTCTGGATTAGTTATGTGCAGTTGGATGTGCAATTTGCAGAAGAAACCTATGTAGCTTTGGATGACTTTATTAGATAATTGTCTAAGACACAACCATTTTTCAAGAAGGTTATGGAGATATCCTAGGGGATAGAAGCGCTCTCACAAGGAGTGAAAAAAACCATCCCAAGAAGTAATGTGTTTCGTTGTAGCTGCTAGCTCACCAGGCTCGATGACCAATTCAAACTTTTCAATTTGGGTGTCCCACCATTCTTGTGCAATGCCCTTAAGTTTCAAACTAGTGGTCTACAACTTAGTGTCCTCTTCCATATCAGAATATGTCTTGAATTAGGTGGAGATATTGCATATACAAGAATCGACAATCTCTCCATTCATTTTCCCTGCGAGCTACATAGGTGCTGGAGTCTGGCACTGTTGGAGGAATAATAGCTCATGCAGAGTGATAGCTAACTCTTGAACTAGTGTAAACATGGTGGGGTTTTAATCTCTTGCAGATGTTTCTCGATGTAGCAACATGATTTTCATTCAATGGCGCATTGAGAAATGGGCTTAAGAAGATGCTTGATATGAAACACTAAGAATCTAGGAGAGAGCCTTGAGAATGGTGGTCTAGAATCCCTAAGAAGGGTGCACTAGGAGCTTCAAAAAATAAGATGTTGGAATCCCTGAGAAGGGCACACTGGAAACTATGAGTAGAGTGTGGAGTGTTAAGACTAATAATCACCAAAAAATTTATTATTTTTTCCTAAGAATTTTGGATGGCCTCTCTGTCTTCTTCTTTAATGCAAGAAAAATGTTTATGAGATCGAAGCTCTAATACCAATTGATCTGCAATTCTAGATCAGAAGGGTTCTCCAACAACACTGGGCACACTGAAGGAAATGAAACAACAAAGTATATACCAAGGAAAACACAAAAACCATGAAGAAAGACTGATTAGACACATAAATTACGATCATTTTATTTAGAAGAGATGAGTTCCCTCTTAACACTATGGAGGGTGAATTTTTCCTCTACAACAATTGCAGTTCCAAAAGAAGTTGTTGCTTTATTTTTGTAGTGCCCTACTCAACCAAACTGGTGAGGGATGTTTGCTCAGCAACTAACTAACCAGACTGAGATACTAAGCTTTATTTCAAAACTGACCTACATAACTAGACTGGTAAGGGTTTTTTACATTTCAACTGACTGACGTAACTAGCTTACTAACATTTATTCAACAACTCCTTTCTTAACCAAAATTGGCAAGAGAATAATACAATAGAAATGACTGACTACATACTAAACTCTCTAGTGTCGAGTGGTGAAGGAAGGGGGGCACCCTTCCTGGTGACCCAAATTCTCTATTTGCTTCATAAGAAAAATTGTAAGCAAAGATTTTGTTTTGAAACATGTTAATTTTTTCTATAATATCATTATGATTTTCTTTGTCATATATGATGCATTCATTGTTCGTAAAAACAACAAGATATCCCTTTTCAATAAACTTCCTTGCGCTCAAAAAATTATTTGCTAAACTAGGAACATATAAGACATCATTAATATGTTTTACTTGGCCTTTCTTTTTTTAACTGTGATTGCTCCATTACCTTTAACTTCCATTGGTTTGTCATCTCCCAAGAGTACTTCAGACTCTGTAGATTCATCTATCTTGAAAATACTATGTTTGTTTCCAATCGTGTGTTTGTTGGAGGTACTGTCCAAAAGCCATACCTCCTTGGAAACCTTGTTAGTTGAATCACAAGCCAAAAAAAAAAGTCCCCACATCCCCCTTTTCCTCTAAAAAATTAGCTTGTTGCTTCTTCTTTTTCAACAATTATGTTCATAATGCCCAAATCTTTTACAATAAAAACATTGCACTAGGGATTTTCCAAAGTTTTTACCTCCATCATTAGTTTCATTATCTCTTCCTTTTTTATTTGCATTAAAAACTCTTCCTTGACCTTTTCCCCCTATATTTTCTTTACCTCTTCCTCGTCCACGAGTGTTCATAACTTCCTCATTGGAAAAATTCTCAATTTCATGACTTCTATCTCTAGAAATATTGGTTTTTTCTTGAAAAGTTTGCTCAAAATATTTTTCAAGAGATATATTCATCATTTTCTCATGAGATTGAAGAGATCCCATAAGCTCATTCACACACAACTGAGTTAAATATTTAGATTCTTCAATAGAAACAAAAATATCATGCAATTTTGTAGGAAGACTTCTTAAAACTTTTTCAACAATTTCTTGATGTGTTAAATCTTCTCCATAAGATCTAATTTGATTCACTATCCCCATAACTCTCGTGAAAAAATATTGAATAGATTTTGAATCTACATGCAAACAGTTTCAAATTCTCTTCTAAGAGATTCCAATTTAACAACTTTTACCTTATCTGACCCTTGATATGCTTTTTGTAGCACATCCCATGCCTCCTTTGATTTTGTTGTTGCAACAAGTCTTGGAAAATGTAATTGGGCATTGCTTGTTGGATGAAAAAAAGAGATTTTGAGTCTTTTTTTTTAGTTTCCCCTTAATTGATATATTTGGACGTGGGTCAATCCAGGAATATGTTGAGAATCTATTGGTTCTGTATAACCATTTTCCACGAAATCCCACAATTCCCATGAAAGAAACAACATTTTCATTTTAATGCTCCAAAAACCATAATTATCACATTTAAACATTGGTATTTGAGGCTGGGAAATATTAAGACTATTACTGTTGTTCAAGGCTATTTCTTTAAAATTTCCAACACTCCTGCCAATAGCTTCAATCTGCACAAGATTCATAAAAAAATTCAATATTGCCCACTACTATAACTTTCTCTGATACCAAATGTAGAATTATGAAGAGATAATTACAGTTAGAAAACACAACAAACAATACAAAGATTGAAGAAAAACATCAAAGATCTCAATGCTTTAGATTCTTCCTTCTCATTCCTTCTCTATGTTTTTATTGAACAATTGATAAATTCATATATACCCTTCAGATTTATACAAATATGGAAATTGCTACAAATCATATGCAACTAATTATAATAATATAAGGATGAGGCCAATTATGAATAACCTTAAATCATGCTAAGAATAATGACTAACCCTGATTTATGCTACAGATAGTCTAATCAAATTTTCCTAACAATGTAAAAAAATTCCATCAGTTACAATAATAGAAATTAAGAATTGTCTTCAACAATTTCTATCTCAACTAATAGATTAATCGAAGAAGCTGCATGCGCCCAATTAGACCTTTGGAAGTTTAGATAAATTCCTACCTACACTAGAAACCACCTATCATCCATCGAATCAAACATAAAAATATCTCATGTAGACCTAGATGTCCCCTCCTTTAGGTTTGATCTGCAAGTGAAGTGTAATCAACACTCTATGCATATATCCCAATGGAGGATACAAGAAATAAAAAATATCTCCAATCACATAATAGTAGGAAGAAGATATAAACTCATGGTCAGTGACTGGACACACCTACACTACAAAGGAATCAATAAGAAAAAGGAAAAAAACAAAGATCCAAAAAAACCTTTTGTTGTTTAAATATGTTTTTTAATCCATTGTTATGTACCTGATATGTGCCAATTTACTCGTATAAGTGAGGGAAGGAAATAAAGTAGAAACAAGTAGTTAAAAGAGTTCCTAGATTATATGCCTTCCCACATGGGAAGGGGAATTGATATCATCGACATATCTCTTTGAATTTTGTACCACTTCCTTGTCAGTTTAAGTCGAAGAACTTTTGAATACAATTTAATAATTGTTTCATTAAGAAAAACAAGTAGTGATAGAATCTATTTTAATAATAATAATAATCTATTTTTAAGGTCACGATCAAACCAGATACCAAATTGGTGTATGAAACCCCCTTGTTTGTGGAAAAATGGGCCCTTGTTTATATCTCTATAGCTATTTTGTATGTTGTACATAACGTATTTATTGGGTTCTTAATGAGTTACTTTATTTTTACTTTGGCCAAATTCTCTTTCAACATTGGTTACATTACTAATTTTTTAGTTGTATTCTGCGATAGTTGGGCCTTTGGAGATTTTGTTAATGACCTTATATGTTGGTTCCTTTAATGCTAACTTTGTCCATTCCTCATAAATTTTATTTCTTTATGAACAATGAGTGTTCAAATAGTATTTAGGTGTTAATAGTTTATCTAACCTTTTTTTTATGGACAAAATAAGCTATTATAAGAAATTTCATTTCTTCGATTGACAGATTTTTAGGGAGAGAGGTTTTGTGATATTTGATTTCTTGGGTTGAAGAATATTAAGGGACAAAGGTTTTGGTATATATAAGTGTACATGGTGAGTGCATTGAAGATGAGAGGGAAACAAATAAACCGCAACTGCTACTTTATAAACACACAAACATATAAGAGGAATGCGCTACAACTCAAATGATCAACCCTGAAGTTCTTTCTTTCATTGATTCACCAATTAGGTATATATATATGCAATTTATTCTCAGAAAATATCTCAAGGAAACCTTGACAAAAATCTAGACAAAACTATCTAGAAGTGGATTTACGAGATCAATTTTACAATCTCTTCTAGAGTTTTCTCCAACCACCTCATTTATTACATGGAGTAAAAATTTTAATACGAGGAGTAATTATAATATTCTAACACTCCTAGTTAATTATGACCACTAAGTGATTCAACATCTACAACACCTATATTTTTTCTATGAAATTCAAAAACATATCTTGTCAACAGCTTTGTGAATATATCAACCACTTAGTCTTTTGATTTACAAAATTCCAAATAAATTTCACCATTGTTCACAAGCTCTTTATTGAAGTTATATTTAGTATCAATATGCTTGTTTTGTTTGTGAAACATATGGATTTTGGATAGAGCTATGGTTTAATTGTTGTCATAATAAGCTGAATTTGGTCCTTCTTGTTCTTGTTGAAGTTCATCAAATACTCTTTGCAACCAAATTGCTTAACAAGTTCTTTTTGTTATTTCTACATATTCAACATATGTTTATGAGATTTTCACAATGGGTTGCTTCTTATATTCCCATGAAATCACACTTGAACCAAGATTAAAGACATACCCTGAGGTACTCTTTCTGTCATCTAAGCTACCTGCAAAGTCAATATCAGTGTAGCTAATCAAATAATTATTTTCAGTGCTTGAGTATAAAATACCATATCTTGTTGTTCCTACAACATATCTCAAAATACTTTTGATAACTTTCCAATGCATTACTTTAGGTGTCTCCATAAACTTGGAAATAAATCTAGTTCTATAATTTACATCATTTATAGTGTAGTGGCAGTGAGGTACATGAAACTACCAACAAATATTTTGAACAATATAGGATATACATTTGAACCTTAATCTTCTTTGTTGAGTTTTGTTCATGTTTCTATTGGTGTGGTTGTTTCCTTTCTATTCATCATTCTAAATATTTTTAGCACATCCAATGCATATTTTTTTGGACATATAAATATTCTAGAACTTGACTAATTTACTTCTATGGCAAGGAAGTACTTCATCAAGCCCAAATCTGTCATCTCAAATTCCTATTTCATTGTTGTTTTAAACTCATCTATTGACAACTTTTCAGTGAAAATCATGTCATCAACATATATATATATATAAACAAACAATCGTAATTTCCCCTTGTTGATTTACCTTTGTATATAGAGTGGGTTCATTGTTTCTTCTGCTAAATCCATGGATGATCAATTAAGGGTATATCTTGTTATAACAAGTTCTTGGAACTTTCTTGAGCCCATAGAGATCCTTCTTCAACTTGTATACCTTGTCTTCCTTTCCTTTTATCTCATACCCTGGTGGTTGTTGCACATAAAATTCTTCTTCTAGAATGCCATTTAAGAATGCATACTTTATATCCATTTGATCAACCTTCCACATGTTTTGGGTTTCTATGGTTAAGACAACTATAATTGTATCTAACCTGGTCACCAATGAAAATTTCCTCCAAAATCTATTTCAAGTTGTTGTGAAAACCCATTTCTTGTTAGTCTTGCTTTGTATCTTTGATATCCACCCTTTTCATTAAATTTGGTTTTATAACCCCATTTCACACCAGTGCAATCTTTGTCTTTAGGTAAATCTACTAGATCCCATGTATCATTCATTTATATGGAATTTATTTTTTCATCCATGGCTTGGACCCATTTCTCTTCTTTGACAACTTCTTCAAAACAAATTGGTTGACATGTAAACGATGCAAATTTTGAATTCATATCTAGATATTCATAAAGTTCTCTCAAACTTCTAGTCTTTCTAGACCTTAAGGAAGCAATTGTTGGGTCAGATTCACTACTTAATTGATAAGTAGGAATAGACTAGGCTATTTGGATGGATGAATCACCTTGAACATAATTTCTTGGATTCAAGTTGTTGGAGTGCCTATGACTGGTAATTGGTTTTATTAACCTTCTTGTCTGATCTAATCCTCTTCTCCATCTCTAGCTTGAGGCATTGTTGCTCCAACAAATATATTCTTGTCTATGTTTACATCTTGTCTATGTTTACATCCCTTACTTGTTGATTGTTAGGATATTTAGACACTTAGGAGTTAGTTAAGATCTACTTGGTCTAATGTATCGTTAGGTAAAAGTGTGTTTCTTAGTGTGTTTCTTTAGTATGCATTAGTATGCATTTGTAGTTAGGAAATCTGATGATCATGATATGTTCCCGACATAGAGTGATCTGACGGTTCATACTCTCCTCGATCTTAACGGCCATTGATTTGTGGCTTAGCACCCGGTTGTTCCATTATCTCTATTCAAAGATAATGGAGGGTCATTTTCCGATGATCAATTGTGAGAAACTCTCTTGTAAAATCTCTTTGTAATCTTTTTCTTTTGCATTAATAAACTTCTCCAAGTGGCCACGTTGGTTGGGGTCGTGGATGTGTCCCCGTAGGGGTATTACCACGTGAAAACATCGGTGTGTTGATATTTGATATAGCTATGTGAGTGGTTACTGAAGGTGTTCATCCTCTGTTGGAATACATGTGTTTTCGAACATGGTATCAGAGCCTGTCTGAAGATCCGCTCATATTGTAGATCGAGATCGTGAAGACGAGTTGCCTCATATCCTTTTTTGTCATTTTCGTACATTGATGGGTTGCGAGGACTGTTCCATTGCACCCAGAGTACTCGTTTCATTTAGGAACACTTTTCGTTTCACTCGAAAAGGTTTCTGTTTTCCCAAGATATGACCATTACAATCAGATCTGGAGATATAAAGCTTGAATACGCATTTTTTAAATTTTTGCAGAGCAGTATTTTGGTTTTATTTCGGTTCTCTATTATTTATTTTCGGGTTTCTACTCTTTTAGATATGCGTATGATTTTTCCCCCATGCCCTGTGTGATCTCGGCAAGTCGGAAACCAATAGAAAAAGGTGCATCTTCTGGGTAAGCTAACCGAGATCTAACCCTTGTTGTCACCGAGAAGCGAAATTTTTTTCTTGTGTGAAATTATTTTTTTTTGCACGCTCGCCATGGCCATCTTCAACAACAACCTGAATCCTCCTTATGAACATTACAATATGTTTTGCTAGACTATTTGGTTAAAAGTCTCCTTATTAAGTAAGAGGTCTTGAGTTCAAGTCTCTCTTTTGTTACTTTTTTTGAAAAAGTTCATGCTAAAATTGTAAAGTGTATTTCACTTAAGTATAAAAGTGAATCACTATAAGTAGCTTTAATATTTTATTTTAGAGTTGTTTATTTTGCATGAATTAAATTCATTGTAAAAGTGATCCCCACTTCTCTTTATAAAAGTGGGTCACTTCATAAAGTAACTTACACCACCACGTGGTCCTTTGGTTATCGTTTATGTCTTTTTTAAAAGGGGCATAACTCTCACATCTGAAGTCCATTTTAAGTGTCGCTTTTTTAAACCACATAAATTTTCAAGATATTTCCATTCAGATCATCAGTTTTAGTTTTTAAATCCATATTGTCTGCATATTTAATATGGCTTCTACAAGTAATATCTTACTTACCAACACCAACTACTTCCAATGGAAATCTCATATGGAGGATTTATTAAGAAGTAAAGGCTTGTATCAGATTACCTTGGGAAAGGAATCAACACCCATTGATGCTGATAAGAAAGACAAATGGGATAATAGGAATGACGAAGCACATGGATTAATCAAAGTGTCCATCTCTCCTGATTTAAGGTTCCACCTTCAATCAATTGATAAACCCAAAGAATCTTGGAAAATATTTAATATATGTTTGGTAAACACAATATTATTCGAGCAAAACAATTAGAAAATCAAGTACTAACTTGAAGTCCAAGTGATTTTTCTTTCATTGAAGACTATCTATCTAAGTTTAAAACACTCAGAACTCTATGTGTAGAATGTAAGATAAAGATAGAAGAAGATTGTTGCATCTATATTATTTCTAAGCTAGGTAGTGCATATTATGTGTTTGTATCTACCTTTTATGCCATGCAAGAGGCTCCAGGGGCATCTTATCAAAAAATCATTCTTGATAACTTTTGTGATGCTTTGATTAGAGAGAAAGATAAGCTAAAAAGCTTGGAGTGATCAACACTGCAGGTACCTCCAACAAATCCTTAGTTGTCCATCAGAAAGATAAACCAAAGAATCACAAGAAGAAACATCCTCACCACAACAACAAGCAATATAAGGGTCCCAAACCCACTCAGACAACTTCTGCTCCTAATGGAGACAAAGGAGAAAAATATAAAAATAAAAAGACGGACAGACATTGCAACTTTTGTGATAAAGATGGTCATGATGAGTCTAAATGTTTCAATAAGATGGCATCTTTATAAGCATAGATGAAGAAGCACAACATCATTATTTATTCTACTTCTTCTACTTTTTCTTCTCATGTACATGCACTTTCAGCTTCTGGTTCCTCCTTCAATACAACTTCTACTTCTACTTCTACTGTTGATGAGTGGTGTATTGATTATGGAGCATTGTATCATATGGCTAACAATAGAGACATATTTTCTATTCTAAATGAATGTAACACCAAGAAAATATTTGTTGGTGATTATAGATCTCTTAGTGTTGAAGGATCTGGAACGGTTCAAGTAGAAAATGGTCATTTCAATGATGTATCATGTGTTCCAAGTCTTTCTTGTAACCTTCTACTAGTATATCAAATCACTCATTCAGGTGAAGGTAAAACTGTAGAGTTTTCACCTCACCAAGTTGTAATCAAGGATCTAAAAGATCCTAGGCATGTTCTTGCAACTTGAATTACTGATGATATTACCAGGTTGTACAAGTTTGACAACTTTGGGTCATCATCTTCTTCATCAGTTTTTGTTGCTCATAGAAATGACTTGAGCAAACTTTGGCATGAGCGGTTTGGTCATCTAAACTTTGGCATGAGTGTTGTTCACAGTGATTTGTGTGGTCCACTTTCTTCTCCTTCTTTTTCTGGCTGCAAGTATTTCTTAACTTTCATTGATGACTTTTCTAGACATACTTGGGTTTGCTTCTAAAAACTTAAGAGCAAAGTTTTTGACAAGTTTTTGGCCTACAAGGCCCTTGTAGAAAAGCAATCTGGACATCAAATTCAAATATTAAGAATAGATAATGGAGGCACATATGTGAACAATAATTTTACAAGTTACTGCACTACACAGGGAATCCAAATGCAACACATTGTTCCATATACACCAAAACAAAATGGTTTTGCTAAGAGAAAGAACTGCACATTAAAAGAAATGGCTAATTGTATGATCCAATCTATGGGATTAAGTATAAAGTATTGGGCGGAAGCCATCAACTGTGCAAATTACATAGTAAATCACACTCCCAAAAAGGCTCTTAAAAATATAACACCGAAAGAAGCTTGGACTAAAATTAAAACCAATGTAAGTCACTTCCGTGTATTTGGTAGTATAGCATGGGCTCACATTCTTGATGAGAAAAGGAAATCATTGCAGCCTAAAAGTGAGAAGTGTATATTTGTTGGTTATACTGAAGATATCAAAGATTACAGACTTCTTCTACCACATTGTAATGAAATTATTAGTAGAAGAGATGTTAAATTTGATGAAAATATCTTGGCCTGCACGCCTGATTTGGGGTTGTGCCTTCTTTGGACTGCGAGCCTGATTCTGTGGTTGTGCCTTCTTCGGCTTGTGAGCCATCTCTGACATTTGTGCCTTCTTCTATTCTAGTTTCTTCTTCAAATGATGGCAGTGAGGATGAAACTCCACCTTCGACTGCTCACCTTCCTCCAGATGATTCCTTTGAACCTGAACTAGCACCAGCTCCACCGCTTCCTAGATGGGTCCGTTCAACACGAGAAGCAGTTGGTGATCTTGTCGGTGATCCTTTAGATCAGCGTCGAACATGTTCACAGTTCCAGCGAGCCTCTTCTCTTTTGGCTCAGGTTTCAAAAACTCATGATCAAGAGACATTTGCAGAAGCTTCAGGTCATCCAAATTGGGATACAACAATGAATGAAGAGTATCGTTCTTTAATGGAAAACGATACTTTGGATCTTGTACCTCTTCCATTGGGAAGAAAAATTGTCAGATGTAAATGGGTCTATAGAACTAAGTATGCATCCGATGGAAGTGTTGAAAGACACAAGGCTTAGTTAGTTGCTAAAGGATTTTACCAAGTTGAAGGAATTTACTATAATGAAACCTTTGCCCCTGTAGCTAAAATGCATTCCATTCAACTTGTTCTTGCCCTTGCTACCGCACATAAATGGGAGGTCCATCAGATGGATGTTAAATCTGTCTTCTTGCACGGAGATTTGCAAGAATAAATATACATGGAAAAACCTCCTGGCTATGTCCAGAATGACTCTAGCCTTGTTTGTCGCCTTAATAAATATATTTATGGTATCAAGAAAGCTCCCTGGGCTTGGTATGCCAAAATGGGCAGCTTTCTTATTGTCATTGGATTCTCTAGATGTCATTCTGATCCTAATGTCTATACCAAGAAAGTAGGAAGCCATCTCATAATCCTTGTCCTTTATGTTGATGACCTTACCCTTACTAGTAGTGACTCAAAACTTTTAAACCATGTGAAGAACTAGCCTTAAGAAGAAATATGAAACGTCTGACTTAGGCTTTTTGCATTATTTCCTTGGCCTCCAAGTTTTGGAAACTAATGAAGGAATTTTTCTTTCCCAGTCTAAGTATTCTTGTGACCTTCTTCGTTGCTTTCACATGGACGATTGTAAACCAACCCCTTCTCCCTTCCAATATGGAGTCAAGCTTCAAGCCACCTGTACTTTTCCCAAAGTTGATGCCACCCTGTACCGTCAGTTAGTTGGTATCCTCTTATACTTGACTCATACCCATCCTGATCTTTCCTTTGTTGTTGGTCTTGTTGCCTGGTATATGAAAACACCCCATGAAATCCATTGGAAAGCATCTAAAAGGATACTTCGTTATGTCTATGGTACAGTTCAGTTTGGGATACATTACAGTTTAGGGGGACTCCTTTATTGGTTGGTTTCACTAATTCAGATTGGGTCGGAAGTCTACTACGGGTTATGTTTTCAGCCTTGGTTCAAGACCTGTCACTTTGGCCTATAAGAAACAACAGGCTATTCCACTTTATTCAACAAAAGCATAGTACCAAGTAGCACTAAATCCAAGTCAGGAAGCCTTGTGGCTTCGACAGATCCTTTTATAGTTTGGATTCCAGTAGCAGCATCCAACCAGCCTTTGGTGCGATAATCAAAGTTCCATCAAGCTCGCCAAAGACCCAATTCAACATCAGCGTAGCAAACACATCGAGCTACACATTCACTTCATCAGAAAACTCATTCATGATCAAGTTATTGAAGTGCTCTTTTTCTCTACATAAGATCAAGTTGCAGACATTTTCACAAAGTCTCTTACAGAACCGAAGTTTTCAAAACTTCAATCTATGTTAGGATTTCATGAAGTTTCCATTAAGGGGGAATAGGCTCTAATGTTGTTAGAATATAGAATATTGTGTGCTCGTTTTACCATTGACGATACCCTCGTCACCCAACCATAGGTCGAAGCCACCCTCTGAGCACCTTAACCTTGACTGAGAATTACTCTGGAAGCAAACCCTAGGCTAGATAGCCAAACAAGGTGTAGCGCATCTTCCTACAAGGATAGCGCACCAACAATAGTTGATCATATAGTCCAAACCCTAGCCAAGAGATAGTCCAAGCCAAAATGTAGCTACTAGCTACACCAGCAACTCTCCTCCAAACCTGCGCACAAGACTGCAACTGCACTGCACAGAAGTGGCTCTCTGTAACTGCTGAGATGTGTCAAATGAGAATTGGTGCCCTGTATCTATACTGGTTCTGCCAGATTTGCTGGGGCTGACTTCTCCTTCTGGATATGTGTCTGTTCAGTATATTATTATTATTTTTGGCCAACTTCTTCTCTTGGAGGCTAATAACCTAATATAAATTATCTTCTTGAGCCGACAAGACTTCTAGGGTTATTAGCCAACTCATTAGGGTTTTCTCTTGCTTTCCGGAGTCTTCTATTCTCATCAGTTTTACACGTGGAGGTAAATACCTCCCGCAAATACCATAATATTAACACTCCCTCCTAGCTAGGGAGGTATTATAGGTAATGGTCTTGAGCACAAAAACATACCATTTACCCGATAGCATCAACATAGTCATTTAGACTACCTCATGACTAGATCCTGAGCATCACCATCACCATCAGTTGCATCTTCTCTCGAAACCATACTTCATCTGAGTAATTAGATATGATGCTAGATAACTCACTCATAGAGTGATACAAGAGCCATTCTTATAATTTATAAGATTAAATTCTCTGAACCATTTTCCGTCTGGAAAATCGTTGTTCATCATTTGTCTAGATGATGATTATCTCCAATAAACTGTTGATAGTCTTCAAGGTAATTCGAACAAAGATAGAACACAACTGTGTCTATCCATAGTAGTACATAACTACAATCTAGTGGCACACTACCACACCAAGTAACACACAGGTACTTGATCAACAACATATATTCATGAACAGTGGAACATATCCACCACAATAGTCTTCATCTACTATCATACAGTCTTCATAACAAACATCTGATAGCAACCCGCACAGAAACAATGTTATGATATAAACTAAATCATCTGGGCCAATATTTCACTCACATTTGTGAGCTCTGAAAGAATATCTTCCTCACAAACAGTGGAACATATCCACCACAGTAGTCTTCATCTACTGCCATATGGTCTTCATAACAAACATCTGATAGCAACCTACACAGAAAAAATGTTATGATATACATTGAATCATCTGGGCCAATCTTTCACTCGCGGCTGTGAGATATGAACTAATATATACCCTCAGAGTAGAACAATGTGATATATAAACTGTTCTTCTCAAGCAAGGTAGAATAACTAGCAGTTTACTGAACATGGACCATTCCACACCATGGGCCTTTCTTCTGACACTAATCAAAGTGCACCCTAGAGAGAATGTACAACCCTAAGGAATGTTGAGTCTAGACCATTCCCCACCCTGGGCCATTCCTCCTACACTAATCAAAGTGCACCCTGGAGAGA
>JZKD02S0896650.1:362180-395612 GCA_000966675.3 Picea glauca
ACCCTGGGCCATTCCTCCTACACTAATCAAAGTGCACCCTGGAGAGAATGTATAAACCCTAAGGAATGTCTGTCCCTGATTGCTGAGCCTGGACCATTCCCCACCCTAGGCCATTTCTCCTACACTAATCAAAGTGCACCCTGGAGAGAATGTATAAACCCTAAGGAATGAATGTCCAGACCATTTCCTCTGTTAACCACAAGAGGAAAAGATTGTCCTACATCAACCTCCAAAACGAACCATTCCTTATGTTAACCACAATGAGAAATCGTTGTCCAGCGAGGCAGGCCAGTCTTCTTGAGTAACCCTCAAGAAGAGAGACTGCCCTAGACCACTCCCCATGTTAACCACAATGGGAAGTCATTGTCTATGATACATCAGCAATTAGACTACCTCCCATGTTAACCACAATGGGAAGTGACTGTCCGTCAAAAATCTCAATCCACTTTCTGAACAAGAAAGCATGTGTCCAACATGGACTATTTTTCAAATGTAAAGATGAATGTCTTCAATAATGTTTTCATTGCTCCCTCCTAACTTGGAGAGTCATTTCTTCCTTTTTCAATAAGAAGGAAGTTGTTTCCACGAGCTCCAGTTTGAGTACGCAAACTCTTTCATTTTGGATAGAAGCTTTACCAAAATGTCTGCTTATCTGCTCATCTGTGGAGATATGTATTGGAGAATCATTTTCTCCTTTCTGGGCTTCATCATGGATAATGTAATTCTTGATTTCAAATGTACTTTAGTCTGGAACACTATGAAGTCTTCATGTAGATCTGAACAATAGAGTATATCAAAACTGGAACATATCCATGTGGCACTTCTTTTGTCATCATGAGATCTGATCTACTGAGTAGTCATCTTGATGTTATAGAAAATATTCACCACACTTCTGTTGTGCACTGGAGGTTCTCCACCAAGTTATCTTCTTCTATCTGCGTACAAGAGTCTCTTTCTGGTATGCCTCAAAGTCTTGAGATTTCTCTTCATACGCTCTTTATTCAATCTCTGGAGAACATTCTTTGCATTCATCTGATGTAGAATTCCGACTCATGGATGTTGCGGATGATATAATGACTTATGTAGAGATAAGTTTGGTTTATGGAACAAGTAATCATCATAGTCTTCTCCCTCCATATGGGAGAACCTCTAGTTTTGGATCTCGTAATGCTTTCATTCTTAAGTCTTTCATACACTGTTCTTCATCGTGACTTTCAGTTCCTCTGCTTGATTGCTTTTATTGAGTTCATATCAGGCTAGTAATCTTTTGATTCTTAATATTATGACTGGTTGTTTTGGATTTTCTTTCTTTCTTGGAATCTTCATGTTCTTCTTCATGTTTTTTTTAGCTTTTGGGTTCATGGAGTTTCTTATAGATTCCATGCTCTAGAGATTCCACTTCTTCCTTTCATCATAAGATCACGGATCTGGATGCACAACTAGGAATACTTTAAGGCTTTCCTTCGAAGAAGTCTTCTTTTGCGGTTGAACTGAACACGTACTGTATTTCATGGCTGCTACCATGGATATATATATTTCATCATCTTCAATGGACCATGGGATTAGCTCCCTCCTAATCCTTGCTTCATGTATAAGTGCATGTAATCGGCTCCCTCCGTCTAACAGAGTCCTTTCTTCCATCTGCATCCTTATTTTCTTCTTGTCTAACAGAATCTACGCTTTCGTCTTGTTGTTTTCTACAAAACGTCATAAGTCCTTTTCCAATTTCCTCTCGATTGTTGACTTCTTTCTGTCTTTGCTTCTTCTAAGTCTCTTCATGATTGATTCGACTTTATCTTTTAATAGCTTCCACATGATTTGTATTTCATTCTTTCATGTGTATTATCTAATGATATATATTTTCATCTTGTTTGTTCTTCCATAGGTATAGTTCTTTTTGGAACACATTATCTTCCAAGAGATACATATATAAGATATGTACATAGACGATGCAAACAAGATATGTACAGAGATGATGCAAACAAGAAATAAGAAGAGTGTTGTTACCTTTTAGAAGAAGAAGTCTCTTCCATTCTGCTTAGTCTTCTTTGTAGGTTTGTTTTCTTCGGAAATCGATGCTTCATGTTTCTCCTTCCTTTTCTTTAGCTCGGGACAATGATTCTTGTAGTGACCATACTTTAGACAGTTGAAGCATTGCACTTTTGAAATGTCTTTCTCTTGATTTGGCTTCCTCCTTGAACCAAACTTCCTTTTCTTCCTGAAGTTCTTGAATCTTGTTGTGAAAGCTTGATCATCGTACTTCTTTTGGGGTTTCTCTTTTGCATTGATCCTTGATTCTTCTTGAGCACAACAAGTCCAAAGCTCTTCAAATGTTGGATACTCCTTCCTTGTGTTCATGCTTGCGGCAAATGCATCCCATGTCTTGGGAAGACCATTGAGTGCTATGTTCACCAATTCCTTCTCTGAAGTGATCTCTTCAATAGCTTGTAGTTGATCTCTTAACTGGGAGATCCTTACAAATTATGATGCTATATGGTCATCCTCATTCATCTTCATGTCACGGGGCTCATTCTTCATACTTATAACTTGTCCGATGTTTCTGAATGAGAAGAGATTTGTTAGGGCATCATACATCTTCTTCGATGAGTCAAGATGGGAGATATAGGGTATCAAGTGGTCTTTTATAGAATCCACTATGATACTCATGGCATTGATGTCAACATCTTTGAACTTCTCCATAGCTGCAACGTTTTGTGGTTCCTTCTCTTTTCCTTCTTCAAACTCTCGCTTCACAATCTTTCCTTTCACGATATCCAACACTTTATTCTTGGCAAGGATAAGGTCAATCATTGTCTTCCACACTCTGAAGTTAGAGGCTCCATATAACTTGTTCTCAGACTTCATAGAGTTAATCATGGCTTGCTTGACTTGGTCAAACCCTAGATTTGACCAAAAATTCAAAGTTCACATCTTGGCTTGCTGAGAGTATGAGGAGATGCGCTAAGCTAGGGTGCACTAATCTGTCCAGAGATTAGGTCAATCTCTTCACTTAAGGTGCCTCAACAAGAGGTTTAGGGTTTCTGCAACTGCTCCTGCTAGTAACCCTAGCGGTAGTGTCTTGGGAGCTTCTTTTGCTAGTAACCCTAGCGACGGTTCCTCAGCGAGCTCAATATCCTAGCGGCTATGTTTCCTTCCAACGTTTAGACTGAATGAAGGAGGTGTGGTCCCATAACCTGTTAGAATATAAAAGATTGTGTGTTTGTTTTACCATTGACGATACCCTCCTCACCCAACCATAGGCCGAAGCCACCCTCCGAGCACCTTAACCTTGACTGAGAATTACTTCGGAAGCAAACCCTAGGCTAGATAGCCAAACAAGGTGTAGTGCATCTTCCTCCAAGGATAGCGCACCAACAATAGTTGATCATATAGTCCAAACCCTAGCCAAAAGATAGTCCAAGCCAAAACATAGCTTCTAGCTGCAACAGCTGCACCAACAACTCTCCTCCAAACCTGCGCACAAGACTGCAACTGCACTGCACAGAAGTGGCTCTCTGCAACTGCTGAGATGTGTCAAATGAGAACTAGCGCCCTGTATTTATACTGGTTCTGCCAGATTTGTTGGGGCTGACTTCTCCTTCTGGTTATGTGTCTGTTCAGTATATTATTATTATTTATGGCTGACTTCTTCTCTTGGAGGCTAATAACCTAATATAAATTATCTTCTTGAGCCGACAAGACTTCTAGGGTTATTAGCCAACTCATTAGGGTTTTCTCTTGCTTTCTGGAGTCTTCTATTCTCGTCAGTTTTACACGTGGAGGTAAATACCTCCCACATCTACCATAATATTAACAAATCCCTCCTTCCTCCTCCTATTATGTCACTATTGTAAATCCTTCATTCCTATCCCAAGTTGTTCTTAAGGGAGGATGTTAGGATATTTAGACACTTAGGAGTTAGTTAAGATCTACTTGTTCTAATGTGTTGTTAGGTAAAAGTGTGTTTCTTTAGTATGCATTTGTATTTAGGAAATCTGATGGTCAGGATATGTTCCGACATAAAGTGATCTGACGGTTCATACTCTCATCGATCTTAATGACCATTGATCTGTGGATTAACACTTTATTAGTCCATGATCTCTATTTAAAGAGAATGGATGGTCATTTGTCGATGATCGATTGTGAGAAACGCTCTTGTAAAATCTCTCTGTAATATTTTTATTTTGCATTAATAAAATGCTCCAAGTGGCTGCGTTGGTTGGGGTCGTGGATGTTTCCCCATAGGGGTTTTACCACGTGAAAACATCGGTGTGATGATATTTTATCTGGTTATGTGAGTGGTTACTGAAGGTGTTCATCCTCTATTGGAATACTTGTTTTGTCTAACATTGATTATAACCTTCTTTGTCACTGGATTATACAATTTGTATTCCTTGGACTGATCATTGTACTCAACAAAGATGCAATTTTCACTTCTGTCATCAATATTCCTTCTCAATTATTTAGGCACATGAGAATACTCCACACAACCAAATACTCTAATATGTGCTATAATGAAACTCACACCTATCCATGCTTCTTATGGGATTTTGTTCCTTACACTTTTAGTGGGAGATATGTTCAAGACCTAAATAGAGCAAGTGTCTGCTTCTCCCAAAACACATTTGACAAGTGTTTTTATTTCAACGTGCTTCTGGCCATATTCATGATGGTTTTGTTTTTCCTCTTAGCTACACCATTTCACTTTGGTGTATACCTTTCTATAAATTGTCTTTTCATGCCATGTTGCTTGTAGAAATCATGAAAGTCATTTGAATCATATTCACCTCCTCTATCTAATATTAACACTTTAATTTGATGGCCATTGTAATATTTCACGGTTGTCTTTGCAATATTTTTCCGAATAGCACTAGGATTATAACCAATGCCTAGAGCATGCCAAGAGTAAGTTTCCCAAACCAAGAAAGATTATGCCATGTAAAACTTTCTGATCCAAATGTCTTCACACAAATGTTTTGGTGTGTTTTGAACATGAGAAAATCCATTTAAGGTGTGATATCTCACGTATTAAACAATTATTTATATCATGTATCTGTAACATTCACAAGAAGAAAATATACATCAAATATTAGAAACCCCTTCACCACATTATTCAAATCATATTATAATGAGATACTTACCATTGATTCTTTATTCTTACTGACTAGGTATAAGGCATTAGAATAACATGTCATGGAATATTTCTTAACCCAAGTGTCGACAATTCCATAAAAAATCATCATTCATGATAGAAAGTGATCCAGGTGGTTATCGATGGCCACCCATCTCTTCCAATTGGCTCATAGAGAGTTTTCATATTGGCAATTTGTTTCTATCTTTTTGGGTCCTAAACTTTTGGGGTCATTTTGAGGCCCTAAACAACGTTTTTTGGGCTCACAACAGTCACACTATATACAAAGTCAATGTGTGATGGAAAAATATGTATTCCTTGGATAGACCTTCCCAATGGGATATCGTGCACCTAAAATGAATATCATATGCAAAAGTTACAACCTCGAGAAGTCGATGTACCAACTTACCTCATCAGGGCCCACATGACTTTGGGCGCTTCATCTCCTAGGGTTAGGTTTTTTGATGTATAGTGTTTTCTGATCACTTATTGATGCTAAAAAAATTCTTGGAGGCGTTAGTGTGATGTTATTAGGTGAATGCACATATCCACCACATTGCTTCTCAGAAATTAGGTACCACCATTCAAGCAATATTGTTTCATTCTGCAATTTACAATTTCAACAGAACTATTTATTAAATAGAAGTTAAGTTTCACTGTATCTCTATTATTGTTCATTGTATCTATGTGTTAATGTTATAGATTTGTGTTTCATTTTTTTCCTCTAATAAATTTGTATGAATGGTATCAGAGTATTTTGATCTTCATTTTTTTATCTATGCATGTCCCCAACAAGGTTAGGGTATAAGAAATTGGGACTCAAACCAGTTGATCCTTTGCAAGATTGGCCTTGTCGAACCTAACAACTGCCCATGGTGGAAGAAAAGAGAGACGATGGGGAAGGAGATCCTTTTAAATTGTTTCTCGAGGAAGCCCTCGTGTGCCAAAGGAACAAGATGATGGATAATTTTGTGCAAATCCTTTGACGACTACCAATAGGAAATACATCTTCCTTGAGCGGAGGCACTTCCCTCTTCTAGGTACAAATCAATTTTAATATTCTTATATTTGAAGTTCAAATAGATCAATATGTTGTAGAAAAATGGTTAAACCTTATAGAAGGGTATTTTTCTATCAATAAATTTTCTGATAGAGAAAATATTACATTTTTTCTCCTTAAAGTCATCCACCGTGTCAAAGATTGGCGAGAGACTTTCTGTGAGAAAAAGGAAACAAAGGAATCTACATTATTTGTAGTTGGACCCACTTGGGGTTGTTTCAAGGATATTATTAAGGAACAATAATACCTTGTTGGAATTTATGACGACTTATATACAAGATGGACCACACTGCGGCATGAAAGGGACCAAACAATGCCAGATTTCACCAATATCTTCCATACCTTGTGCACCAAGCTAAATATCAAAGACTCTTAGTAGCATCCGGTTCTCAATTACCACAATAGTCTGCATAGATACATCTAGATATACATGGAGTTTTTGGACATATCATCCTTGGGCGTGGCCTGTCAATATGATGTCAAAATCGAGTAGAAGCTTAAAAAAAATACAAGACAGTTTGGGTCTATGAAACCATCACAACAGAAGTAGAGAAAAGGTAGCCCCAAACCACATAACGAAGGAAATAGAAATGATGGAAAGCTTCAATACAACCATTCTAAGCTGCAGAAAAAGAAATACATTGGGAAGTGATGTAAGTTCCATAAGATCCCCTGGCATAACACCCTTGAATGTTACTCAAAGCAGTCATTAGTGGTCGAGGTGAAAGCCTCTAAATCATATGTGGGTTATGACTCTGAGTCGAAACTAGAAAAAGGGAGATGGATCATTGATGCAGAACCAAGTGCCAGTGTTGCTACCACCAAGATCCAGCCTAGTGAACCTTATGAACCAGAGGAAGATGAGTGCCTCTTTCATTCACAAATGTGGGTGAAGGGTACTCCGTTGCACTTCATCATTGATAGTTGTATCCAGAATAACCTCATCTCGGTGGAGGTCGTCAAGCGGTTGGCTCTGCCAAAAACACCACACCCACAACCGTACACCATCGGATGGCTCCACCAAGGGTACGATCTCCGTGTCATCCAACAATGTCTCATTCCCTATGACATCGAGCCCTTTAAAGATGAGGTATTGTGTGGAGTCGCTCCCATTGAATTTTATGATGTTCTTTGGATCCAACCTTATTTATGGAAACATCATGTCATATATGAGTCTAGGCCTCCTAGTTTTATTATTACTTTGGACATGAAATTGTACAGGATACCCGAGGTAGTCCTACCTAATTCCATTTCCATGATTTCTTTCAAGCAATGCAAGAACGTCATCTCTTAGACTGGGAAGTTTGTATTCTTCAAGATTTGTACTAAAAGTGAGAGAAAGGTTGTAGCCACATCCATGGCATCTGCGGTAGGTCTCTTTACGCAGCAAAAGAAAGTGAATAAGGTAGTTGAATAATACAAAGACATATTCTCTTCACCCACTGGGGTACCTCTACACTGTCAGGTCAAGCATTCAATCAATCTAACCCCTAGCGTACTATTACCCAATGGGCCAATGAATTGTCACTCTCTATCATAAAATCAAGCACTATATCCAAGAGCTACTTGAAAAGGGTCACATCCGACCAAGCTCATCACTTTTTTGAATCCCAATCATTCTTGTGCAGAAGAAAGATGGGAGATGGTGACTTTGCATTTATTACCGAGCCCTAAATAAAATCACAGTCAAGAAATGGTACCTAATTCCCTGAATTGACGATCTCCTTAACCAGCTCAAGGGGGCCAAATACTTTAGCAAGATTTATCT
This sequence comes from Picea glauca, assembly GCA_000966675.3. Lineage (NCBI taxonomy): Eukaryota > Viridiplantae > Streptophyta > Pinopsida > Pinales > Pinaceae > Picea > Picea glauca. Next base: position 370,140 of record JZKD02S0896650.1, read on the forward strand.
AAAGTCCGACTACCACCAGGTCTGATAGAGCAGACCGATGTATGGAAGACCATCTTCAATTCCAAATAAGGTCTTTTTGAATGGTTAGGCATGCCCTTTGTCTTGACAAATTCCCCAAAAACATTCATGAGGATGATGGACAATATCTTTCGACCTTTCGTCGATTCTTTTGTGGTGGTGTATTTGGATTACATCCTCATCTTCAACAAGATTTGGGTGGAACACTTGCAACATATTCAACAAGTTTTACACTCTGTGACAACAAAAGCTATATGCAAATTTGGAAAAATACTCTTTTGAAATGAACAGGTTCCAGTACCTAGGCTACATTGTTGATGAACATGGGGTGCATGTCGATCCATCCAAGATCTAGGTCATTTGTGACAGGCCAGCCTTAAACACACTCACTGAGCTTCGGATCTTCTTATGCTTTGCCAATTTCTATTGTAAGTTTCTGTTGGGATTCTCTCATATTTCTTGGGCCCTTAGCCAAGTGACCACGGGTGGTGGAAAGGAAACGTTTGTGTGGGGTTAGTCGCAACAAAAACGTTCGATGATTTGAATTAGTTCTTGTTCTCATCCCTGATGCTCTCATTAACTAAGCTACAATATCCTTTTGAGATTGAGACAAATGCTTCAGACTATTTTGTGGATGTACTTCTCATGTAGCACAGACATCTCGTGGATTATCAAAGTGAGACATTATCAAATATCGTCCATAAGTACCCCACTTACAAAAAAGAAATGTATTCCATTGTACAAGCCTGTTGCCAGTGGGGGAATTACATTCTCATGAAGGAGACAATCATCCACACTAATCATAAGCCTCTGTAGTTCATGCAAACATGAGGAAAATTGTGGAATTATCGCCATTAGAGTGATCCACATACTTGCAACAGTTCCATCTCAACATAAAGTATAGGACAAGGAGCACCAACGATGTCATTGACTACCTTAGTCACCCTCTAGTTTCTTCACTAACCATGGTGCTACACTCTTACGGATATGAGACCTCTGGATAGCCCCAAATCTATGAGAGAGATCCTGACTTCGCCACTACCTGCCATATATTGGGAACAAACAAAATTGTCATTGATTTCCATCTTCAGGATGGGTTGTTGTGCCATCTGGGCCATCTCTACCTCCCATCAAGCGATCACGTGAAGATGATTTGGGAAGCTCACTACAATCAATTTGTAGGACACTTTGACATAGAAAATATAGTGGTAGTGTTGCAACAACATTTATATTGGTCGAAACTTCGATAGGATGTCAGCAAGTATATCAGGTCCTACACAACCAACACCATTCCCAAACTAGCCATTAATAAATAAGGCATTTACACCCCTCTGCCTACTCCCGACATGCAGGGAAATCAATGTTTTTTTGTGGTTGTTGATCGATTTTCCAAGATGATGATTATGGCCGCCTGCACGAAGAGCATCATAGTGGACGCCACTGCCAAGATCTTCTTTGAACGAGTGTGGGTACATTTTGGGATACCATAAACCATCATCTCATATCAAGACAACTAGTTCCTCAACACATTTTGGATGAGCCTCTGGTCACAGTTGGACACCAAGCTCACCAAATCCACTATCTTCCACCCCCAAATGGATGGAAAAATTGAGGTCGTCAACAAGATGATTGTGCATATCCTATGCATGTACAATTCCAAGAATACATGAACATAGGATTAGAGTCTTCCCTATGTTTAACACAATTACAATAGAGCCATACATAGCTCCACCGGCCATAGCCCCTTTCAGGTGGGGTTGGGATTTCAACCATTGGGTCCCATGGATGATACACTACCCCTAGCATCTACATAGGCCGAATCTTCCCATGCTAAAACCAAAGATGAAAAACCCACCTCTTTCATTGGACAATTCCATCACATCTGCCAATAGATTTAGGATATTTTTCAAAAATCTAATGCCAAGTACAAGCAACATCGTGATCAACACTGGGTGCCACAAAAGTTTCAAATCAGAGATAAAGTTTGGTTGCACTTGTAGAAGGAACTCCTCAACAAACCCCATCGGAATATTTTTCCACTCCACTATGTACCTTGCACCATCACCAAAGTTGTGGGTGACAATTCTTTTAAGCTCAACATTCCCCCCTTCCTTGGATTGCACCCAGTGTTTAATGTGGACCATATAGAAAAACCGTTGACACCGACAGAGATAAACCTCAAATGCATGGAACATGCATCCATTGATAATATCGTGGAAACGCAAGTCAAGGGAAATCGCCAACAAAAGCTTCAACTTTATCGTGTTGTCAAAACAGGGCAGCTCTTGCACCAAAGCAAGTGGCTCACTCAGGGCCAAATTCAACAGCAATTTCCTCATATGATGAGGGAAATAAACACAATGGAGAACATTTATTCCTAAGGGGGGAGTATTGATCCAAGTGGATATCAGTGGCCACCTAGCTCTTCCAACTGGCTCATATACAGTTTTCATTTTGGCAATTTGTTTCTAGCTTTTCGGGTCTTAAACTTTCGAGGTCGTTTTGAAGCCCTCAACAACATTTTTTGGGCTCACCACAGTCACTCTGTAATCAAAGTTAGAATGTGGTGGAAAAATGTGTAGTCCTCGGAAAGAAATTTCCAACTAGATATCATGCACCTAAAATGGAGATCATATGCAAAAGTTACAACCCTAGGAAGTTGATGTACCAACCTACCCCATCGGGGCCCACGTGACTTTTGGCGCTTCATCTCCTAGGGTTATATTTTTGGATGTATAGGGTTTTATGATTACTTCTTGATGCTAAAAAAATTCCTTGAGGCCTCATTGTAATTTTCTTAGGAGAATGTGTGTAGCCGCCACATCTCTTCCCAGATATTGGCTACCACCATTTGAGAAAAATTGTTTCACTATGTATTGTATAGTTTCAACAGATTTCTTTATTGAAGAGAAGTTAAGTTTCACTTTATCTCTATTATTTTTCACTACATCTCTATGTTAACGTTATATATCTATGTTTCATTTAGTTCCGCCCATAAATTCAGATCATCAAGGCACTATCATCATTTAAGAAACCTTTTAACCACGAAAATAGTGCTTATGATGTGAGATTTCAAATGGCCCTAATGCTCAAATTTATACATCAATAATGTTAAGGAATAAAGGAAATATATAAACACCCTTTACTATATGTTAGGGAAAACCACCATCATTAGGACAAACCACCATCATTTTGTAGATCCGGGTTCATGGTAATATGGTTTGGGGCATAATAAATCTCTTACTAAAACAAAATCTAGTTGTATGATATTCTTAACTTTATGAGCATTGGTGACAGAGGTTTGTGGTTTGCAATAAGGTAGTTTCATCATTCATGTTGCTATTGTTTGAGATATTTATGATCTAGAATACATCCTAAAGAAATCGATGCAAATAAGAGTCTAATAATCCTAATAAGAGTCTAATACTACCAATGTCACTACCTTTTTTAGGTCTTATTTTCAATATTGTTTAGTGCATAATTTTTCTATTTTCCAAATATGAATGAAAAAATCTCCATGCAATGATCTAGATATTTAATGGTTAAATGTTCCACTGCTCATTTTGAATTGTGTATTTCACTTGTAATATATTGTTATGACCCAAGAGGGGCATATATATGGATAAATGTATATGATATGACCCCAAGCGAGGGCATATATGGGCCTAAATGTACATGTAATGTGTAAGTACTTATGTAATAGGTTCATCCTAGTGATAAAGGGGCCTCATGTGCAAGTGTGAATAGCTATATATAAGAGATCATCCATTCATTATTGGGAGGTGAATTGTGAAGTATGAAAGGTATTTGGTTATTTGGATGGGGTTCCCCTATTATTTAAGGAGTTATTTTTTAACTTATCTATATTGGAGTTGTGATCCACGTTGACATTTTGTGCATGGTGTGTACTTCTGTTATTTTATGATATTTTGATTATTTGGATCATAACATTTTGTATCAGAGCTCAAGGTCTTGGGGTTTCATTGTTGCATCTGAGACACCTTGTAATTTTCACTATAACTTTGTTTATATAATGTTTAAGAAGGAACCCCTTGGACACTATTTAATATATATATCAAGGTACGTGGCGCTCCAATTTAATCTCTTGAGGACTTATAATTTCATATATATACCCTGTCTAAGATAGCGCTCTAGAATCATCCTTAATTTAGTCATCACAAGTTTTTTTCTATAAAGTTTTTTATGTAATGTTTCAAACCCTAAAACATGGAGGATATTCATATAAATTATCAAGGTAGACGTGATAAAAAATTTAGCTTCTGGGTCATCCTAATTTTTTAGGTACACCATGTGTAAAATAGGGTATCTAACTAGTCATATTAACTAATCTCAAACAGGTGTTTCGGGTAAAACAATGATATCTTATTCAATGAGTATACAAATTAAGTGAGACCAGTTTCATTGGATATTGGATAGTATATAATATTTCTAGTTTAAGTCTCAGAATCAAATATCGATATTGTTCTCTTGGCACTCTTTACAAGTACGCTCTCCTGGAAGGGACAAAAATCAACAAGGTGTGGGTAAGTTACCATAACTTCTACTTGGCACATCCAATTTTGGTCAGACCTATGGCATTGCAAATAAAAAATTTAAGAGTACTATTGGTCACAATTTCATAATGCGAATGGATGAAATTTCAGAGATACATCATAAGTAAGGTCGGCAAGGAGAACAAACTCCAAATCAGGGTTTCAAAGGTATGTTCACTTAAAACTATCATAACTTTTGATTGGAATGTCTGATTAAGTTGATTCAAAATACATTGGAAAGATAACACATAGAAGAGAATATTGGAACAAACATTACAACTATTTGAGATATTTATCCTTAATATATTGAGGTTGTGATTTGAGGGTTGGGATTAGACCTCAATTAAGAATCAATGGAAATACCTAGATTTACAGGAGATGAAGATAAAAATGAAATAAATCCTATGGAATGGTTGAGGTTGGCAAAATAATATAATATGACTCCTTCGAAGGCAACAAATTATTTTTTTGATGAAGCTTGGAAGTGGTGGATGAGTGTTGATCAAAATACTATATGGCACTGCACATGGGAAGAATTTGAAAAAATATTCTCTGATAAATGGATTAGGGATACCAAAATGGAGGAGTTGTATAGAATTCAAGATGAATTAAAAGAAGCAAAGGAAGAGATTACAAAGAACAGTGAGGAAATATATAAGATATGATCCCTTAACGAAGCACTCATTAAGGAGGTTAATAACTTAAAACAAGAAAAGAATAGTAAATCAAAGTGGGAAAATGATGAATCAAGGGAAGATTTGAAAAAGCAAGATGACTATATATGTAGATTACGAAACCATAATAAAAAAAATATTGGGTGAGGTCAAGAGATTGAAAGAAGAAAAGAAGAATTGTCAAAATAAAGAAGAAAGAATGATCTTGGATGAAGAATCTACCAAAAGACTGGAAGATGAAATTTGCATGAAGGTTGAGGAATCCTTAAATATTGATGAGGTAAAATCATAAATACAAGCCAGAATTGAAGAAGGACGTCAAAATTTGTTAGAAGGGATCACATTGCAGCTTCAAAAGAAGAAAGAAGACAAGGTTCATGAAGGTCAACATAAGATACTTGAATAATTTTAACTCCATATAGAGGATGTACATGCCAAATATGATGGTATTATCTCGAAGGCTAGAGTAATCAAAGACCAATAAAAGATGATCGAGGATTCCATTGTCGCTGAAAAGACGGTAGAGGAAATGCATGTGAAGAGTGAAGGAAGACCATCAAATGTGAAACCCTATCGACACCCTCATTACCAAGAAGCATTTCAAGGAAGACAAGAAGGACAATATCAACATTATCAAGGAAGAATATGGAATCATTGTCAATATTCATGGAACAAGGCATCACCAAACTACTCTTTAACAAACTATTATCAGAGACCAACAACAAATAAAAATTGGAGAAGCTTCAACAAAAATACATGGAATCAAAGGAAATAAAATTATGCAAGAACTAAACACCAAGGATTAATACTGAAAATAATTGGTTTTGTATGGATAGATCATCAACAATGGAATGAAGAAAGTAGGAACATAAGAAAATCATATTATTTGGTTTCATCATATGTGAAACCTTTAAATGCAAATCTTTGAGGACAAAGATTTTTGAAGGAGGGTACTATGTTATGACCCAAGGGGGCATATATATGGCTAAATGTATATGATATGACCCCAAGGGGGGGGCATAAATATGGCTAAATGTATATTATATGACCCCAAGGGGGGCCATATATGGGTCTAAATGTACATGTAATGTGTAAATACATATGTAATAGGGTTGTCCTGGTGATAAAGGGGTGTCATGTGCAAGTGTGAATATCTATATATAAGAGATCATGTGTTCATTATTGAGAGTTGAATTGTGAAGTATGAAAGGTATTTAGTTATTTGGAGGGTGTTCCCCTATTATTTAAGGAGTTATTGTGTAACTTATCTATATTGGATTTGTGTTCCACGTTGACATTCTATACATGGTGTGTACTTCTGTTATTTTATGATATTTTGAGTATTTGGATCATAACATATATCTCTAGAAAAGTGATTGAAACTTTTGAAAGTCTCGTCACTCACTTGGAAACCGACATGGACTATTTATTCAATGTGATTTCTAAGTTATCGACATTAAGAGATACATTTTTTTTAAATTTCTCTCATCTACATACTTTTATAAATCAATAATCCCTTATTTTTTATGCACTGAACTCTATTTTCAATTGCATCATGAAATATATAAAGAGCATACATATCAATGGGAGAAATTTTCTTGAAGTACATTGTTGTCCCTTGGGCTTTCAAGTTCTTGATCGATGAATCTCAACACAAGTATTTTCATCGAGAAATATTTAAAAGGTATAATTCATTTATGGTCAAGTATTTTGGCTACCATGACATAATGCATATATCATAAAAATTAAAATAAAATACTTGTTCATGCTTGAAATCATCTGTTGCACCATCCACAAAGATCACATTCCTTTTCCGTCATTGTTGTACTGTAGCACTCCACAAACAAAGATCACATTCATTTTCTGTCATTGTTGTATTGTAGCACTCCACACACATCCCTTTGTGGAGAAAAGAGTATCACATAAATAGAACTGCATTTCAATAAGCCCCACACACAACCCTTTATGGGAAAGACAACTTCACGGACTTGCACACAGTTCTAATTGGTTAAATACACATTGTTTATTTCAGCATATTCCTTTTTATCAGCATTTAGGACACTTGGCACTCGATGATATCCAAGAATCCTTTATATTTTAAAGGAGTCAAAACAAGTATGGCACATTGGGCATGATATTAAAGCTATATATCTACATTGTGATTCCAAATTCTGTGTACCTAGAGCATATATCCAAACAAGAGGTTCCAATAACAAAATACAAAGCTACTATGTGTTGAAGCATGAGGTTTACAAAACTCCCAAACATAGATTAAAGCATGAGGTTTAAGCCGATTTGGTTGTTGATTCCACCAATGACTCAAGCAAACACAATTTAATTATGTAGCTAAGACCAACGATTCCAGTAAACATATTTCAATGTTGTGGGTGAAATCAATGAACTAGATAAACGATGAATTGAATGCTTTCAGATAGAATATTATATCTTCTTCCAATTTTCGATGAATTGGTAAGTAAATAGGCAAGCTCGCTCTCTCGATTACTGAAATATACTAACAGGTAAGCGACTAACCTAATAATTAATTTGGCAAATGGTTAAGTACATTTTCCAAAAAAAATCACATAGCGAGTACAAAAATATGATTACTTGAAAGGGATTGGACAAGAAAGTTACAAATTCCTTGCCAAAACTCGATTACAATTGTTGAAAAACCAAGAGATAAGTTTTATTGATTTTTAAAACTAACAATGAATGCAGGGTGTCATTCAAGTAGATGAGATCTATAGAGAGGGACTTAAATAAGCTATTGAAGCCTATAAAATGGAATAAAAAATACCATTTTTTAAGCCATTTTGGGTTTCTTTAATTCCTTGGAATAACTCTATGGAGCAAGTGGTATGCATAGAGGAATCTGCCAAATTGTATGGATTAAAAGAAATCTCAGTAACGAAATTCACAGAGAATGAACATACATCAAAGCTTGCCTTAGAATTAGTATAATTCATACTAGAAGACACGGACATTTACTTCTTAAAATTATTTTTCATACTCTGATTCAAGTAGAGAGAAACATTCAACTAATAATTCAAACACTATACAAATTTGATTCCCATTATTCATAAGAATTTGCAAAACACAAATGATAATTTTTTTGTTTGAATAATCTAGACTTGACAACCGACTAGAGCAATTTCCACCTAACTACATTTGTTCTACAACGAAAATCACTCCTAGTTAGGGATATGATACCACGAGGGTGAAGTAGGACAAAAAAAAACTCTAAATTACAGACTTCAACAGGCTTAAACCAAATTATTTTTACTATTGAACTTCTTGAGGACAAAGCATCACTAAGGCACCCAAATTACTTTCACACACAACACAAGGAGAACCTCCCCCTCTTCTATACAATGTCTCAGAAAATCCTCCTTTTAGTGCTATTCAAGGTGTGCATAGAAAGGTCTAGGTTGATATCTGAAGCCTATGCAAAATTCTCTTAGTTTCTTGGCAGTTTTCTTAGACTAAAAACTCTCTTTCATGAATGATCTATTCTATATGGACTAGGCTCTCCATTTATTCTATCTCTCTTCTAAAAGATCTTATTTTTCGCATTTTCCTACCATTCCATTTTTCCCATTCAAATTTCTCATGCATGCATGATAGCAAGAGAATTTCAATTCAACTTATTTCTTAGTTCCAAGAATGTAGGGAGACAACATGCTAGATTTTAGAAAATGGTGGCTTAAGTTGATGAATTTGTTTTCTCCACTCCTCTTAGCTTCTTTTAACTTGGTAAATCATATTTTGAAAAAAGTGAAGGTTCAAGGTAACATAAGGTAGATATTTTATGCATAAACCTCCTTACACCCCCTTACCTTCCCCCTCTTGTGGTATCATAGCCCCTTTAGGAACTCTTGTTTTGCCAAGGTCATTTTTCTTATTAACTATAAGATTATAATAAAGTTTACAATAGTCAAGAGGGTCAAACTGGGATGTTACAACCACTTTGTTTCTCTACCATTTCCTTGAATTCTATGAACTTGTCAAAAATTTCAGATTTATTTGCAAGAAAGTACAACAAGTATTTCTATTGTAATTATATGTGAAGGTTAGGAAGTAGTAACTTCCTATTAGTGTCTAGGTCGGCATAGGACAACATAGATCTGTATGAACCAACTCCAATGATTCATTTTCTCTATATGACACTCCCTTAGGGAAATTGTCCATGTACTACTTTTTCATAATACAACTCTCACATGAAATAGTTGTATCTCGAATGAGTGGAAAAAATTTAACCATCTTTTTTCTGCTGCAATAACTTTATGCCACCAAAATGTAGATGATAAAATATGAAATGCCACAACCAAAACTCATCCAAACATGTTTCCTTTTGGGAAAATGAGGCATCGTGACTACCATAATTCATGACAAGAGGATACATTCTATTCTTTTTCATGTTCACCCTAGAAATTAACATCCTAATGGGAGGTTTGTAATATATGAAACAATAAACTTCCTTAAAAATTACATGATACCCCTTTTGGGTAAGCTGGCCAACACTAATGAGATTATGTTTCAAACCGAGGCATAATACACATCTGGTATGTTCCTTTTTGGGCCTTGTTTGGTCAAGATGATAATCATTTATTTTCCCATAATTTCTACAATATTCTTTGTCCCCAATTTAACTTTAGTTCTTAATAAATCAGCTAGATTTTATGGGTAATTTTAACCCCCCTCCCTACCCTCCCAATTTATATATATAATAAATGGGTGAATCCTTGTGATACATAGGATAAATTGAAGGTTATTTTATCAATAAAACAATATGTATATATAATTTTATCAATAAAAAAATATGTATATATAACTTTTTGACAAAAAATTTAGTCAATTATATAATCTTTTAAAATTTTGGCAAATCTTTCATTGAGTTATAGAATCTTGTAAAATCTTGGCGATTTTTTCACTGAATTATAAAAGCTTGTAAAATCTTGGAATTTTTGTTGATGAAATGTAAAACCATATATAATTATAGGAAATTTTGTTCATTAAAATGTAATATACTCATTTTACATATTTAGAAAAAGAAACATAATTTTTCCATCCTCTAGACAATGTTGCAAGTGGATTGTGTTTGTCAAGGTTTTCACTATACACAGATATATGTATATTTGATTTTACTTGAAATATCAATATACTTTCTTCTATCTTGGAAACAAAAATATTTAACTAAAATTTCCGTAGATGTCATTGTATTTGCATAAAAGTACAAATTTACACATATTAGAGGAATAAAACTGTAATCAAACACCAATGATTAAAAAGTAGAGAAAGATTGAAATTCCTTGAGGGATTAGATTCTTTATAGGGGTAGTGGAAGGAACTAAGATTTCATGTTCTATACATATGACCTTCTGCTAGGAAACATCAATCCATGGCTTAGGGAACAAAAGCTATGTACAAATAGACATAATGGTGTAATGAAATGCTTTATATTTTTTTTGTTTTTCTATGTATCATACATAGAAAACTCTAGCAATGATTAAATGTTATGTATCTATGTTGGAGAATTCATACACTCACAATGAATAAAACAATGGTTTATGTCCTAGTTATAGGTATGTGCTTCCCATACAACTCATTACAAAAAGTAGAGTTGACCTCCATGATATTTTAAGTTTTACAACATAAATAATAGTTCCAAGTGCTTAATCATCCACAAAAATGCATTAACCAACATAATGACTCTTGAATTCAAAGTTAATTAATTAGGTCAACCAAAAATCACCAACACTGCCCAATTAGGAAACATTATGTTAGCTCAGAAAATAATTCATCATTTTATTTGTAGTTTCAAGAATTTAAAAAAATATGCATATTAGTACATGTTTCCTTCTAATTATATAAGATCAATAAACAAATGAGACAACCTTCACAATCCAAAGTGTGTTTACTATATGGATCCTTGTAATAGAACCAACTGGAAAGGGTCCATTAGGATATATTTTAGAGCTCGGAATTTATTCTGACAAACATTGTACATTTTAGTGTAAACATGTTTGTGTTTTTTTTGGAAAGGCGAGTATCATTTTCTCAACAAGTTTCTTTGAAGAATCTAATTTTATACTTCATATTCTATGTAGATCAAACCTTTATTTCGGAATTACCCAATTTCTCCCACATGCAAAAAGTGTATTTCTTATTTTCTTCTACATTTGAAGTTCAGAAAATATTTTCTTGACATTACTCGCATTCTTGAATCCTTCTAACATGTTTGGATTATCTTTAGTTTCCTTCTAAGAGTTAGTCTATTTCTCTAGTTTTAGTTTTATAAACCAACAAAATTGGGCTTTCCACCAATACGGTAAATATAAAATATTATATGGTTAAAACTTTTACAGCTTACAAAATTCTCCATAGATCTTCTGGATTATCGTTGTGTTAAAGGAATAAGCGATTTCATTCAAATAATGGAATCATTAGTCTTGAAATATACACTCAACATTGGTATAATTGATAATTAATGAACCAATACAGTGCCCTTGAGAGCATGAAGATAAAGCTTTCTCACATTAGACCTTCCAAAAGGTTGATTAGGAAGAGCACCGTGTTTAAGATCTAATCAGATTAGATTACGTCCACTTTCACTTATGCTCCAATGTACCCTATATAAGATAAAAATAAAAAAGTGTAACAATAAAATATGCACACTTCCAAATTGTTTACGCATGTTAGAAAGGTTGGATTCAACCTACAAATAGGTTTTAAGTTCAATTTTTTTCCCAAATGAATGGGTCAAGTTTCGTCAGCAAGAAGATTGGTAATCATTTCCTCGGGGAACACTCCCTCTTCTTCACTAGAATTTAGAATTTGGAGATGAAATTTGCACTTTAGTTTTAATTAGAGATAGTTGAAGAGAAGGAAAGTCATATTCATACAAACAATAATATTATTCTATAAATATTTTTATGAAAAATAAATGCAAATATCAAGTTTTTTGCAAAAATATTTGTAAGCTAACAAAACCATCTTCTTCACCATGAAGGGCCAAGGCTCATATAGATGATAGTAAGAATTCACGAGGAAACGAAGTATCAAATTATTTCCATGGAGTAGATTTGCAAAATCCATTGAATCCTTTCACTAAATAACACTTTTATATCGTTAGGAAACATAACTTAGATTTTGTATAACATTGAAGTTCAAGATATCATACAATTAATCCAACTTTGAAACGGCTAATGTTGCTAAATAAAAATAAAGAAGCAATTTATAAAACTTTGAAATTACTACTATTTCCAAATTAAAAGAATAACTCCAAAATCCAATTTTAAAAAGCTCATAACTCGACAAAAATATCAAAGAAATGGCACCATCGACCTTCTCAACTCTAAAGAAGTCAAAATGCATTTTCATACCAAATGTTCATTTTGTTTTGTTTGAAGAGAAAAAATATAATGACCTTACTTATGAATTAAGTATTTGGAAGTTTCGCACCAAAATAACATGATTTGATTCTATCAATATGTAAATCATGATTTTTTACTTTACATAAATTGCAAACTGATAGTTTGAAGCAACCAAGTTTGTGTATAAAGTTCATTCTATAAAGTTTGAAGTAGATTAGCATAAGAAAAAATGGTATTGTGAAAGACTTCTAAATTCAACTTTTTGTTACATGTTATGCCTTTTAGCTAGAGCTTAGTTAATGTATGATATAATTAGACTAAAATCCTAAGAATAAAAAAAGCATTTTCTAGTTTTATACTCGAATCATTTTATTGTTGAACAAAAATCTTATTTTGTGGATGTTAGAATAAATAAGAAGATATGTTCAACAGTATTGATTACAAGGTGTGTTGGATTCTACTTAAATATTGAGCCTCGAAAATTTGCGGTCTTCATTGAGCCTCAAATTATTAGTAGACTCTGATCTTACACTTTAACATTAAAGTGTAAGAAACAATTTAATTTTCACTCTTAACACAAAAATAAAATTTGATGGCATTGCCTAGTCACCATACAAAAAATGAACTAGACACATAAATGATTGGGTGACTTCCATTTTTTAGACACATAAATTACTAAATACAAATGATTTATTTTCTACAACATGAATATTGACATGTCCCTTCCATAATGTTGTTAAACTTTAACAAACAAAAACAATCCATGCTACCTATGCTATGTATATTCAATTAACAATATGAAATAAGTTGAATGGTGATACCACACTTTGTCAAATAAAGTCTAGGATAGATGCCTAATACCATGCATTATACAAATTGGAAGGAAAATGGAACAAATACGATTACAAATTGCTCTAGGGTTCAAACAAAGTGTGAAGATTCATAATTCAATATAAGTTACAAAATAGAAGTTGTGCTACTTTCTTAGTTTGTGTAGAAATAATAAAACTACTCTCTAGGGCCCTTAGGGAAACATAAATAGTCATGCAACCTTAAACAAATTCATTTACATCTAGTTTCCCAGAATAATAGATGCTTTTTCTTGCAGTAAATGACAGTTAGTATGACAAAATCCAGCTCTTAATGTGTTTGAGACCAACTATGCCTTGGTCAACCAAGAGAATGGCCTTTTAAAGACAACCTGCTCTCTACCATTATAAAGCAACTATAAAAATTTATATTACTCAACTTTCATTCTCCTAAACCAGACATTGTTAAACATTGTTAGCAAAGAGGAAGGCCTTTTCAAGGCATAATCCTTTATACCATCAAGTATCACAATCTAAACTATAAGCTTTGATAGCCTCAAATAGGGAACGTAACATATAAAATATCCTTTCCTTTCCAACTATGAAATATCAACTCTTTTTGGGTAGCACATATTTGCATCACCTATAGCTAGACCTTCCCATATTGTACATGGATTCAGAACTTCAAGAAAAATGTGGTTTTCCTCAAGGTGAAAAATATAAGCCAAATAGTCTAAGAATGGTTGAAATTCATAAAAAAAAATTATTTTATATAAGAACAAAAACCACGTTTTTGCAAAAAAATAACACAAAGAAAACATTCACATATCCAAAAACTAAAAAAGATTACATACATAACAGAGAAGAAAGCCTAAAATTTTCATAAAATTCATTTTAGTAAAAAAAAAAATATGCACTCTTTTATACAAAATAAAAAACAGTGTCTTGACAATATAACAATTAACTAATTGCAAGTAAATGAAGAAGGAACTCGGGAGGAAACCCTAGCACTATGCAACGCTTCCCTTGCACTCATGTCGCATGACCCAAACTCTCTGCCATGGTACCTCACGTCTGCTACGATCTATAACAGGCAGACCCCAAGACTGATCAATTAGAATGAGTCTGGCAGAGGGGGGGCAGCCCCCCTCATACAGCAACATAACCGCCAACGATAGAGCGAGCACAAGAGTGAAGCATCCCTCCTTCGAGCCGTCGCCGCAGCTACGAGACCAACTTCTAGCCAGAGAACAAGGGCTATGGAAAGAAATGGATGTGGAAGCAGGTACGTCCCATCCAAAAGCACCTCGAAGCTAGGAGAAGGAAAAATGCATCCCACAATCAGAGAAAACCCCAAGGTATCTCATTAGCTCAACAAGGGTGGGTGAACACACTCAGTTCATGCATGAGCATGCCCTCATAGGCAAATTTCTGGGATTATGGCCATCTGAATGTGACCTAACTCGTTGGATCAAGCACTGGTGGAACCCTAAAGGAGATTATGAAATCCAGCTAAGCTCCAAAGGATTTTTCACAATCATCCTGTACAACCTGGAGGATAAGGACAGAATTTTTGAAAATGAACCATACTTTTACAACTCAGTCGAGCTTTTCCTACTCTTCTGGACGGACAGATTCAACCTAGACAAATAAGATTTTACAATGGCTCCAGTCTGGATCCGACTTTACTCTCTGGCCCAGGAGTTTTGGCTGGAGGAAACCCTCATGGGAATAGGAAACACAGTAGGGCACTATGTCAAATCTTCGGAGGCCACAAGGCAAAGAAAATACACTTCATATGCATGAATCTGTGTATACATGGACATCTCCAAAGCTCTTCCAGGATCTGTCACTCTGGAATATCAAGACGAAGACTGGCAACAAACGTTGGACTATGAACACATTCCTTTCCGCTGCTAGAAGTGTCATGAACATGGCCACCTTTTTAGGGACTGTCCATTGAATATCCAAGCAACCAAAGCCAGCGAGCCAAGTAGAAAGACGGATTCACTACGGTCACAAGCAGGAAGAAAAACCCTCCAAAAAAACAGCAATCGGATCCCAAGCCCACTATCCTGACCAAAAACTCGTATGTGATCCTAAACCAGCTACCGGAAGATGAAGAAATACAAGATCCGCACACAGAAAAACAACAGGAAAAAGGGAAGAGCCAAGCTACACCCTCATCGATCCAAACCAACGAGGTCAGACGAAAAGAACGTGGCCCCATGGACACAGACATCCACGTGCATTTGGAAGACCATGACCTAGCAGGCATAGATCTGGAAAAACTGGAGGAAGCTCTAAACCAAAAGGATCTGCAAGCCCTCCCCGAAGAGAAACTCCGCAAAGTCCATAAAGTTTTTCTGGACTCCACGACAGGATCCACATCCAGGCTGGGCATAGCCACAGATCCAAGCTCAGACTCAAAGAGGATACCACGAGAAAACAAAGAAGAGGACGAAAGTCAGCCCATCGGCTTATCAAGGAGGTAGGAAATCTCATGCTCAATTCTGGGTAGATCCAAAATCTCTCGGAGGGATACCTCCACCCAACCCAACAAACCTTATGATGAATATCATCACCTGGAACATAAGGGGACTTAATGGTATATCCAAACAAAGGATCCTACGAGACTCGATCCGAGCAAAAAAACCAGACATCCTGCTACTACAGGAGACAAAATGTGCAGAACCGGAAGCATAAATCATATTCCAAAGAAGTTGGTGTGGATGTGAATCCATACACACTGATTCCACCAGAGCGTCATGAGGATTAGCCATCTTATGGAACCCTAATACTATCACCCTAAGCGAACCCTTCTCTACCTTGGGCACACTTACCGCCCACTTCATGATCATAGGGTTAGCTCAGGAAGGCTACATCACAAATGTCTATGGACCTCAGAGTCAACAGGACAAGGATAGTCTCATGAAGCGAATAGCTCATGTCAAAACCCTGCTGCACACGCCCAACTGGATCTTAGGCGGTGACTTCAACATGATCCCGATGCTAGAGGAGAAAAAAGGTGGAACTAAGCGACTGGAACCTGACAGTGGTAAGTTCAAAACCCTCATCGACTCTTTAAATCTAATAGACATAGAAAACCGCAATGGAAATTTCACATGGTCCAACCGCAGATTGGGGCACCAGCAGGTGGCCTGCCGTCTGGAAGGAGAATCTACAGGCCTCTCAGAATCAACAGAAAATGTATGCAGATAGACACAGGGTAGAACACAACTTTGAGGTTGGATATCTTGTCTTCCTCAGATTGCAGCCGTATAGACATTTGTCACTAAAGAAGAGTGTAGTAGAGAATCTCAAGCCCCACTTTTATAGACCATACAAAATGATAAGGAGAGTTGGGGAAGTGGCATATGAGATGGAGCTATCGGAGGGCAGCAGGATCCACAACACATTCCATGTATCCTGCCTCAAGAAGGCTTTGGGACAATAGGTCACTGCTTCGACAAATATTCCTCCACTAGATGAGGAAGGGGATTTGGTTCTATCTCTCGAGAGGATAGTTGATATCAGGGAAAAAATACTTAGGGGCAGGGTCATTTGAGAGTATTTTGTTCTATGGAGAGGATTTCACGTAGAAGATTTTATAACACCATGATCTAGAATTCCTTGGGGACAAGCAATCTTGGGAAGGGAGGAGTGTAATGTCCCCTTAAAAGTGATTGGAATGACTCAATATCCTATACGACTCTCGTAGGCTATAGTCAATAAGGAAAAAGGGATTCAAGGAGGTGTCACTAGGTAAAAAGATTGTCCAACCCTAAAAGTGACATTAAATAAAATAAATAATTATATTTAATGGAATTAGAGGGAAAATAAAGTGAAGATTTGATTTGGTCAAAATGTGGGAAAGATCTAGAAGATCCAAAGGAAGGATAAATAGAGGAGCAACTCTTCCCCTTGGCATTATGTTTTGATATCTTATTGAGTGCTCTTGTAGCCAGCGTTTTCGTTGGGGTTTTGGCAAAAACCCTTCCACTGCAGGTTTAGTTTCGGTGGTACAATTGTTAGACATGGTGTTATGTTGTCATTGATGTCAGCAAGGGTTAATATGGATTTATCATCCAAACAAGTATCTAGATATACCAGTTGCAGAAATTGACAGTAAAGAACGAAGAACAATGTTGATCGTTGGATAAAAGTAAGAGCACGATCGGACGGTAAAGAACGAAGAAACGATGTTGATCGTTGGATCAAAATGAAATCATGATCAGACGACTTGGATCTCTTTTTGCTAGTCCGTTGAGAAACCAAAAAATGGATAAGTATCATATTCTATCGATATCACTTAAAAAAATTCTAAGTATGGTTCATTATGGAGGTAACGGAAGTTGGCGTGCATTTTGATGACATTCGAGAAGAGATATGAGTCTGCGAGTCCAACATTCTGTGAACCCGAGAAAATCACTTAATTTTTTTTCTAAGTATAGGTTCATCTTGGAGGCTGTGAAAGTTTCACATGCATTTTGATGAAACCCGAGAAGACATGTGAGTCCGCAAGTCCGAGATTCCACGAACCCGTCACATAAAAATTCTAAGTAAAAGTCTGTGATTAAAATAAATGAGAATCGTCCACTCAACGATTGATTAAATCATAATCATCGATATCCAAGGTATCAAAAGGTTCAAAGTTTGTCGGAGCTACAAGGAATTGAAGATATAACCATCCATTGAGGACACAGATCCATGACGGAGGAGAAATCACGAACCACAAGTTGCATGCTAGTAAATTATAAAGAGTTGTTGCATTATTAATATAGAAAATCAATAAAATTGATGACGTTTCGTTCTAGGAATAAAAGAACACAGTGGCCAAGTGTTAATGCTCCACTATTTTGAAATAGCATGGACCGTAGATCTCACCATTAGATTAATTCATGACCGTTGATCCAGGATAATGTTGAAATCACCAGATAAGCACCTGCTTGGAATTAATTTTGGTCATGGGTTATGGTCACATAGAAGAAAGGGGTTCACAGCTGGAGACTTAGCACCAAAGGTCGAACAAGCACCTTTTGTAATAGAGACTTAATCATAACCCGAGGTCACATAAAGGAAAGATAAAGCGCCTGGGGATTAAATTTGTTTCCTGTAGGAAACTCGAGAAGAACACCATTATTGTAATCGATAGAGGCTAAGAATCTTGTTCACCATTGCAGTCACAAAGATACTAAGAGAATGATAGAGGCATATGGAAGAATATGATCGATTTTATATCCATGCAAAACTCATAAACCTATAAAAGTAGAAGATAAAGAGCATGCTTACCAGTACCATTTGAGAATTTGATTCTTAATACAGTTTCCTATTAAAAAGATATTGAGGAAAATCAAAGTCATTTGATTACTTAAAATTAATAAAGGAAGAAATCAAAACAATTTTTTTTTAAAGAAAGGGTACAATGGTTCATTATTAAAAGACACAATGGTTCAGTGATGCACATCATTTGGAAGGATATATAAACTCATAAGGATGAAGAATGAAAGAGTGACTCGGGGAGATATCTGAGTATATGCTACCTAGGGTAGAGTCACGGGAATAAGATTGCAAAGTAAAATTGTGCAGTGAGGATAGAAGGGAGGAGCTCGGGAGGATTGTAGTCCTCTACAAGTTGAAGCATGAACATCAGGGATTTGCAACTTCCTTTCAAGTTGGTGCTTGAAGAAAACAAGGGGTCGGTGCCTCCTTTCAAGTTGGTGCTTGAATAATATAGGGGTTTGGAGCCTCCTTTCAAGTTGGTGCTTGGAGAAGAAAGGAGTTGTAGCTTCCTTGAGTAGGTGCTCAGAAAATAAGGGGATTTGTGTCTCCAAGATTTGGTGCTCTAAAGAGGATTGGTTTCCTTCATAATCACAAATTATTCTTTATAAAATTTGTAATTATTGTTAATTATATTTATATAATTGATTTTAAATACAATTACAATGTTGATATATTATGGTGATTAATAGAATAACAAAGTAATTAATAATTGTTTTAAAAGGTAACACTGATTCACCCCCCCTCTCAGTATTTCCAACAATTGGTATCAGATCCAATGCCTTCGGAAAATTCTAATAACTAGAAGGTAGATTCTGCATAATCCAATGGATCGGCAAGAAGGAATGTCTTCCACCAGAGCACCTTTGTTCAAAGGGAATGATTATGCACTTTGGAGTGTGAGGATGAAAGGCTATATATTGTCCCTAGGTTGTGATATCTGGAAATATGTAGAAGATGGGTACAATGCACCTACTACTACTCCCACAGACACAATTGGAAAGAATCTTTTCAATGACAATGCAAGAGCATTCAATGCCATCCTAGGAGGATTAGCCAATCATATATTTCTGAAAGTAATGCATTGTAAGTCAGCAAAAGAAATATAGGATAAACTAAAGGTCATATATGAAGGAGATAGCAAAGTCAAAAAGGCCAAACTAAAAACCTATAAAACACAATTTGAAAACCTGAAAATGAAGAAGAAGAGAACATAGGAGAATATCTTCAAAGAGTAGATGAAGTGATCAATTAAATCAGAGCATTAGGAGAAGAACTCAATGATCAACCCATTGTCCAAAAGATATTGAGATCATTACCCATGAGATATGATGCCAAGATTTCTACTCTTGAAGACAAACCAAACCTTGATAATCTCACAATGGATGAACTACATGGGATCCTCACATCGTATGAGATGAAAATAGGGCAAGAAAGACCAACAAAAGGATAAATGGATTTCAAAGTATCAAAAGAAAAAAATAAATAGGAGCATGTGTGTAAAGAAGATCATTCAAAGATATTTGTTGAAGAAATAAATAACTTCATGAATTCTAAAAACATACCACATGAGATAAAGGCAAATTTCTCACTCTGACAAAGAAGGATAAAGGTAAAGTGGCCCTGTATGCAAAGAACAAAAATTCCCAGTGGTATATTGATAGTGGATGCTAAAAACATATGACAGGAGATAAAGGAAAATTTCTCACTCTAACAAAGAAGGATAAAGGTAAAGTCACTTTTGGAGATAATGTATCTTCCAAAATACTAGGAAAAGGAACAATTTCCTTGGGAAACAAGAAAAAAAAAATAGAAAACATGCTGCTAGTAGAAAATTTAAAACCTAATCTACTCAGTGTAAGCCAAACATGTGATCAAGTACATATACTCATTTTTTACTTCCAAATATGTGAAATAAGAGAAGAAGGATCAAGAAAATCAGTCGTTATTGCACCAAGAACCTCAAGCAATGTGTATATCTTAGATATTGAGGAAGAAGAAGAATGTCATATGAGTCAAGTAGATGAAAATTGGGTATGGAAAAGAAGGATGGGACACTTGAGATTTGATAACTTGATCAAAGCTAGTAAAAAGGGAGTTGTAAAAGACATGCCAAAAGTCATCAATCCCTAAGGTCTTGTTTGCAAACACTGTCAATTAGGAAAGCAGACAAGAGTCAGATTCAAGACAAAAGAGCATTCTACATCAAAACCCTTGGAGATTGTTCACACTGATATATGTGGACCCTCTAGGACTAGAATCATACAAGTGGAACACCACTTCATGTTGATCATTGATGACTACTCGAGGATAAACTGGGTATATTTTCTCAAAGAAAAATCTAAGGCATTTAAAAAGTTTAAAGCATTCAAGACTTATGTAGAGAATGAAATATATCTCAAAATCAAATGTTTAATATCAGATAATGGAGGGGAATTTACCTCTAAATAATTCAATAAAATTTTTGAAGATCATGGAACAAAGAGGCAATTCTCAGCTCCAAGAACTCCTCAATGGAATGGAGTTGTGGAGAGGAAAAACAGAATAGTTCAGAGTCTTTGGAAGTGTTACATTAAGAGGGATGAATATAATCTAGGGAAACTTGAATCTAGATAATATGAAGGTATATTTTTGAGATATTCACCTAACAAAAAGGCCTCCAAGTGCTATAATATAAGATTTCACAAAATAGTGGAAAGTGCAAATGTGAAAATAAATGATCTAAAATTGAGAAAACTCAAATCTCAAGATGAAAGAAAAATTGATGAATGGAGAAGAACCAACGATGATGAAGAAGATGGAGAATCACAAAATGAAGAAGATATTGAATAACTAAAAGAGAATGAACCACAAACTGATGATGAGAAGTATGAAAAAGAAACACCCTTTCCAAAAGCACCATCAAAAAGAGTTCAAAAGAATCACCTTGAAATCATATTATACAGGATAAAGATTCAAGTGTAGAAACAAGAAGGAAAATCAGATTTGACTCTAAACAGGCAATGCTTTCAGTAATAGAACCCAAAATTTTTGCAGAAGACAACAAGAGTGAAGACTAGATTAAAGAAATGAACGAGGAACTTGATCAAATTGAGAAAAATGATACATGGGAACTTGTCCCTAGACCCAAGGACAAGAATGTGGTAGGAACCAAGTGGATATTCAAAAACAAACTCAATGAAAATGGACAGATCATGAAGAACAGAGCTAGATTGGTATGCAATGGATATGCCCAAGTGGAAGGTATTGACTTTGGAGAGAATTTTTCCTCAGTAGCAAGACTAGAGGCTATCAGAATGTTCCCGACATTTGCATGCTTCAGAAACTTCAAAATTTATCAAATGGATGTCAAGTCGTCATTTCTGAATGGAACATTAGAAGAAGTATATATTGAGCAACCAGAAGGATTCATATTAACAAAAAATCAAAACTATGTGTGCAAACTAAAGAAGGCTATGTATGGTCTTAAACAAGCCCCTAGAGCATGGTTCTCAAGACTAGATCAGTGTCTGCAAAAACAAGGATATAAAAGAGGGACTACTGATAACAACCTATATATCAAAATTGAGGATCAAGATATGATTATTGTGGTGGTATATGCAGATAATATCATATTTGGAAGTAATCTTACTATAATAAGCAAAAAAATTGCTACAAAAATACATAAAGAGTTTGAAATGTCTATGCTAGGAGAAGTAACTTTGTTCCTAGGTTTACAAGTCACTCAAATAGATAAAGGAATATTCATTTCCCAAATTAAATATATTAAATAAATGCTAAATAAATTCCAAATGGAAGACAGTAAACTCACGTGCACTCACATGGTCATTGGATGCAAACTAAGTCTAGATGATGATTCACCAAGAGTACACCAAACCATGTACATATCAATGGTTGGTATCTTGGTATATGCAACAACAACAAGACCATATATCTTGCAGGTCGTAGGAGTAGTAGGTAGATTTCAATCTGCACCTAACGAAACTCACATGAAGGATGTAAAAAGAATATTTAGATATCTTAAAGGAACCCTGGAGTTTGGTTTTATGGTTTCCAAAAACAGAAGAGTTTACATTGACTACATATACTGATGCAGATTGGGCTGGTAGTGTAGATGATAAGAAAAGTACTAGTGGAGGAGCATTCTACCTGAGAAAATGTTTGGTATCATGGTTAATTAAAAATGAAACATCTATATCACTATCTACAACAGAAGCATAGTGCATTGTTGTTGCATCTTGCTGCACACAAGTACTTTGGATGAAACATACCCTAGAAGATGTACAAGTGAAATATGATCATCCAATCAATATTAACTCTAATAACACCAATGCCATAAATATCTCTAAGAATCAGTATTTATTCTAAAACCAAGCATATCCCAATTAAATACCATTTTTTGAGAGATCGGGTTCCTCAAAAAGTTGTTAAAGTGGAATATTTGGATACTAAAGAACAAATTGTAGATATATTCACAAAACCTTTACCCAGAATTAATTTTGCATACCTTAGACATAAATTCAGGGTAATCTCCATATCTAATTAAAATTGCACAAGCTTCATCAAAAAAAAGGGGGAGTACATGGATAGGGGGAGTATAATCTCAGGCGGAGCGGAGCGACGTCCCTTCTATCATTGTTGTCAAAGGGGGAGAATACACAGTAAAACTCAGTTAAAATGAAGAGTTTTTACTTTATTGCCATCAATGCCAAAGGGGGGGAATTTTGGACATGGTGTTATGTTGTCATTGATGTCAACAAGGGTTAATATGTATTTATCATCTAGACAAGTATTCGGCTATACCAATTGCAAAAATCGACAGTAAAGAACAAAGAACAATGTTGATCTTTGGATCAAAATAAGAGCATGATCGGACGATAAAGAACGAAGAAATGATGTTGATCGTTGGATCAAAATGAAATCATGATCAGACGGCTCGGATCACTTCCGCGAGTCCATTAAACAACCAAAAAATGGTTAAGTATCATATTCTATCGATATCACTTAAAACAATTATAAGTATGGTTCATTTTGGAGGTAATGGAAGTTGGGTGTGCATTTTGATGACATTTGATAAGAGATATGAGTCTGTGATTCCGAGATTCCGCGAACTCGAGAAAAAACACTTAATTTTTTTTCTAAGTATAGGTTCATCTTGGAGGCTGCAGAAGTTGGCATGCATTTCGATGACACCCGAGAAGACATGTGAGTCTGCAAGTCCGAGAGTCCGCGAACCTGTCTCATAAAAATTATAAGTAAAAGTCCATGTTTAAAATAAATGAGAATCATCCACTCAACGATTGATTAAATCATAATCGTCGATCTCCAAGGTATGAAAAGATTCAAATCATGTCGAAGCTACGAGGAAGTGAATATCTAACCATCTATTGAGAACACAGATACATGACGGAGGAGAAATCACGCACCACAAGTTGCACGATAGTTAATTCTAAGGAGGTGTTGCATTATTAACCTAGACAATCAATAAAATTGATGATGTGTCGCTCTAGGATTAAAAGCGCAAAGTGGCCAAATGTTAACACTCCACTATGTTGAAAGAGCATGGACCATAGATCTCACCATTATATTAATTCATCACCATTGATCCAGGATAATGTTGAAATTAATGGATAAGCGTCTGTCGGATTGGATCTGGGATGGAGTCTGAAGTAATTGTAGGATCGACCGCATAGGAAACGTCACCTAAGCAGAGCAGAGGAAGGCTTGAAGAGCCTTGGGTTCCATATATTGGCATCATTCAAGGTTCTATTGTATTGTTATGTAGTAGTTTGTGATGTTTCTTGGCAGCCATTAGCTTGTGTGCTTAGTAGTAGTTTGCAGTTGTTATTACAACCCTTAGTTATCCTTATAATGATTTTGGGAAACTTCCATCCACAATAAGATTCCATTGTTATATGCTCAATTATATGTGTAATGAATTTATGATCTATGTTGAAGCTACCGTTTGGCACTTCCAACAAATTGTTTGATAAAATCGTATAAAGAAGAATAATAATTTTGGGCAGTATACATATATTTCCATCTATCCTTGTTTGGAACATTATAGTATACCATATGTTTGATAGAATATTAATGGGAAAAATGTAGTTTCCAGATTATATGTTTGATAAATATCCATGAGGAAGAATGGTATAAGGCCTACAATGGAGAAATTTGTCATGTTTGAAAAATCCCAAATGGTGTTCCTGATAGAATTATATGTATGGTATGAAAGCACCATGGATTGAATTTATGGTTACAAAGTTTGAATATGTGGAGGAAATAAGGAAAAAATGTGGAATTTAAGAAAATTCATATATTCGGATGTGGGCAAGAGTTAAATTGTCTAGCAATAGGGGTCTGAATTACATCGTAAAAGTAAATCAATGTACAAGGGACAAAGGTCAAGGAACTATTCATGGAATTCATTGCAGTTGAATGCCAATTTTGAATGTGTGTGTGTGTGTGTGTGTGTGTGTGTGTGTGTGTGTGTGTGTGTGCACGCACACTAATCCTTTCTCTTTCGATGGGGAGAGTCAATTAATTAGTAATCATGAAGAAACTATTTGTTCATTATATAATGGGGAAGAAGAAAGAGGATCTTTTATGATTCTGTCACCATCCGATTATTTTTGAATTATTTTATTCAATGATTCAAAATGTTATTATATGAAAAATAAAAATAGAGAGGATCCTATGAGAAAAATCATTGAATTTTTGGGTATCTTGGGTCACTTACATAGTATAACCAACCATTTCTCATCAA
>JZKD02S0896650.1:408193-418836 GCA_000966675.3 Picea glauca
ATATATAGGTTGGAGAGCATGTATACTTGAAAGTTAGACAAAAGAAGATCTATTTGAAGTTAGGAAGTTGTCCTAAGTTGGTAACTAGATATTGTGGACACTTTCAGATCTTAGATAGAATAGGACCTTTGCATACGAACTTTTATTCCATACTATCATAAAATCTAATAGTGTGTTTCATGTATCTTTTTTTAAAATTGTATGTACTTCATCTGAACCATGTTATTAATTAAGCTTTGATCTAAATGGAGACATTAAAAGATATTTAGGTACAACCAATATGCATCCCAGACATGAAGGGCATGTTGCTCAGGAACATAGAAATTGGGAAAATAAAGGTCCAATGGACCCATTAAAGCTTCGTGGGAGCTAGAGGATGCTATGTAGGAAACATACTCACACTTGTTTTAAATTTTGAACTTAAGTTTTGACATTGTAAATACCCTAATTTTGATCCCTTAAATTATTAATGTAATGTATATGATGAAATGGCTAAAGCGAGACATATGTGACAAGTAAATTGTACATTGATAAATAGTACAAATACAATAATGGCTACAAACAAAGAACGGAAAATAATTTGGGGTTGTGGGATCATGAGAGAGGAAAGAAAGGTGCCAAGTGAGGATACTATTTTTTTATTGCTACCTTAGCTTTATTAAATATTTTCTTTATGATTATTATTAAACCTTGATATTAGTTGCCAAAGTGAGATACATGGACTTCTCATGAAGGCATGTGGTCTCTCCTTTACATGTAATATTCTATGATTTTGGCATGCAAGTCATCATTCCCATTCATTCTTCCTTGGGTTTTCTCTCTACAATTAAATTGCCATAGTATTGTTGTAAATTGTTGGCATGAAACTAGCAAGAAATTATGATTATATGTGGGTCAATTGCTAATATTAAGAGGAATTAAATACAACTAATAATCCTTGGAATTCCTCCCGAAATGGGGTGGAACTCGTCCAACCATGCAATTGAACAAGTTGACCATTCCCGTCGCCTCCCTCCCAATGTCACAGTCCGCGACATTGCACATTTATGTGGGGATATTACTTAAAGGATATTGCACCATGGGAAATTTATTGCTCTAGTTTGTGTTGACGCCGGTTTCAATTAGGAAAGGTACTATGGAAGAGGAAAATGTCACCTCTGGCTTTATGGATCCCTTAATGCGCTTAAGCGACAATATTTCCCTGCTCCTTTCCTAGGTTTTTAGTAAGAACTTTCTTTTCTCTCTATTCATGGTCTCCATTTCTTTGATGGAGGGGTTTTATTATGCTCTTCTCTTAACTTGTTTGCATCCCCCTTGGCTTTCTGGTTTCCCTCTTACCGCCATGCCTCGAGAGCGTGGTCGATCTCGACTAGGTCCAGATTAATATTAATACCTTTCCAATCATTGTCACCCTTCAAGCACCCTTGATGCAGGAGCATCCTTTCCACCTCAGTAACGCACCAGCATTCCAGCACATCAGCACACATTTAAGAAGGGGAGATGCGTCAACCCTCTCATTTTTCCCTTAAAATTTAAATTCAATGTAATTAAAAGCAATTAAATGTTGTCAGGCTAATAGAGCCGAATTGATGCCTTTGTACAGGTAGTAGATGAAGTCGCCTTTCTTAGGCTGAGTTGGAACAAATCTTGAGATTGGCCTCGGATCTAAGATGCAAATGTTCATTCAATGTAATATGCATCAGTAGATAGGTGTTGTAAACGGTTATTAGACACCACTAGAGTAGTTTGGAGGGAAAGCTCGATCATCTCCTCTTGTATAAATCTTTGTAAAATATCCCAAGTAGAGGTTGTTGAAAGTTGATGAAAAAATCATTGTAAGCTGAGAGGAGAGAGAGGAGAGACTCAGTTGCAGTCTGACCTCACACATTGTAATTAGCATTCTCATATTAATACAAAAGAACATATTTCATTGTTTATCAATTCCTGTGTGGTGAATGTTTGTTTTATGTTATCTGTGTGTTTATGTGTGCATATGTTGTAGGTGTGTGATAGGTTTCTATCTGCAAGGGTAGACAAAATTCTTTGTCTATGAGTTTGTTGGATTATTTCTGGGTTCATTAGGCTAAATGCAAGGACTGCATGACAGAGTATTGGAAACTCTGTGAGACAACGCAAGGAGTTTGTATCTGAACTCTTTTGAGTATCAAAGGAGAACGTGCCAGGAGGGCACACTAGAATAGTTTACAGACTTAGAGAGGAGCCTCAAGGTTACTGAACACCTTGGAGGAGAAACTGTGCAGAAGAGGCACATAAAGCAAAATTGTTGAAGATTTTGTAGAGCTCTGTCAGATGGGCATTGAGCAGGTGCAAGTGTGCATAAGGTGAACTCCATCTCGAGTTCATAGGAGAAGAGTCTCAGGGGGAAGAAACCCACATAGTTATTGAATACTCTTGAAAGCTCAGCAATGAGTGATTTGAGTAGGAGTTGCCAAGAGGGCACAAATATCCCTTCGGGGAAAAAAAGGGAAAGATACCTCAAAGGTCCAAGTAGTTGAAGCTCACGTGAACCATAGTTGTTGAATACTCTGTAGGGAAGAAGCTCTGCAAGGTGTGCATTGAGCAGGCGCAAGGAGTGTGCGAGAACTTCATTTCGAGTTTTGGGAGAAAGATTGTCAAGAAGGCGCACCATAAGGTTAAGACTCGGAGGTGAGTCAAGTGTGACTTTACATAGAAAGGCCTATGCAAGTAATCTAGAAGGCAGAGACAGTCTGAGTCCTAGACTGTGGGAGAAGCGCAAGTGTGCACTCACACTTCATCGAAGTGTTGAACATAGCTCAACAGGAATAGCGCAAGGCGTACGTAGGAGAAATGGCTTCAAGTTCAAAAGGCAAAGGAGGAAGAGCGTTAAGTGTTAGGAGGACGCATAAATCCTTTGAAGAGGAGCAGAAGGTCAAGACCTTTTGGAAGATCGAGCGATTCAAAACTCGAGAGAAATAGTGCAAGTGTGCACACTGACCCTGCATAGTGAAGTGGATGTCAAGGACCTTTATAGGTTCAAATTGGAAAGACAGTGCAAGTTTGCATGTGGAGCGCAAGTGTGCGCCAAATTCGAGGTTTGGAAAAATCTTTGGAGGGAGAGCATAATTCATGACCCAACAATCGAGCTCGCAGGAGGCTCAAAGGCTAGAGCCTTTGACACTTGAAAAATCTTCCAAATAGGGAGAAAGCCAAATCTCAGGAGGAGGAGCAACAGCAGTCGTCAAATCAGTTGTAGAGAAAGAGATCTAGACCATCGAATTCCATGTCCAAACACCCAAAGGAGAGTGCAAAGGAGAAGAACAAATCCTAACCATCGAATCTAAGCGCATGGATCGACACTCATCGGATCCAAGTAAGTGCATGGGAATTTAACTCCTTTTTAAAAAAAAAGTGCATAGGAGAATGGGATATTCAAAGTCTCGAAGCCCTGAAGTGGATCGGGACCGTCCATCATCCAGGGGGAGACAAGTGGTGAAAGATCAGGGGGTTAGTGAGAAATAGCTCTAGAAGAGTTGTGTAGAGAAAAGAGTAAATTTCATGAAGTCGCGAAGGGAGAAGTAAATCCAAACCATTGGATCTAGAAAGGATACATGGCAGACATCTGCACACTTCCAAAGAAGAGTACTTTAAAGAAAATTGAGGGTGGAGTGTGCAGAACTCCCGAAGCTTGAGGCTGCGAAGTAGATCCTGGTCGTTGATCGCCAGGAGGCACATGGCATCAGATCGTGCGTCCGGAAAGACAAAGGTAAGTCTGGTTGGATAATTTTCGAAGAATCGGGAGCTGAAGAAGATCATGGTCGTCGATCTGAAGAGGACACTTGTCATCATATCGGGGGAAGTTAATCTTAGCCGTCAAGATTACGTGGACACGTGGTGTCAGATCCATCACTTCGATGATAGGACAATTCGGGACGAACTGAAGAGTAAAATCCCGAAGGCCAAAACTCTCAAAGGGAGAAATCCACAGTAGTCGTGGATAAATGAAGGGACACGTGGAGTGTGGATATTGTTATAGGATTAATCGGTAAATGCGGACATAAACAGATCTCCTGAGCTTCACTACAAAACTAGAACAAAACAAGATAGTACACTACTCTTTCCTTATATTTCATTTATCAAATGAGAAATGGATATAGAACATACCTTTTAAATATCAAAGATTTGACTTCTCCAATGCAATCTAAGCTCTGTCACAAGGCTTATGGAGAAATATCTGCAAAAGAACACAAGCCAACGAAGACAAGAATAACAGAGCCTACTTGATATGAAACTATGTATGTGATCAAGGAATCATACAATATGGACAAATAAGATTCATATAGGAAAGAAACGTGCATCTGTATTAAATAATAGAAAGAGAGATTACAACCAAAGCCTTGATGTCGTAAGGTCCCTTCCAACTATCCCTCGTTTCCCACACACTTTTGATCCACGGATTCTGTGACTATAGATCTGAGAGTCACTGACAATCTATCTTGACAAAGCAAAGCTCAAAGCCACTCTAATCAAGCTAACAATCACAAGCCAATCTAACTTTCTCCATGAGAGATCCTCTCTTTTTATAAGCTAAAGAGGATAAGGTGAGGAGGTTAGGATGATCCCACTAAATAAAAAAAAATGAGTAAGATCCAAACCAAGTGGAGTCCACCTCACCATAGAAGCTTTTCCTTCTAGAAGCATCGAGAAGATGTTCGTTTTTCCCACGTACGAAAATCGTCGCACCCCTAGAAATGAGCAGAGTGCAACGACATCGCTGGCCAGGTATAGTGCAGCCTGTGATGATATGGGATCGTCACACCCCTAACATAAGGCAGGGTGCGACGATCCTCCTTACTAGGGTTTTTACAAAGGAAAATATGATTTCATCTCTCAGGTAAAATTATTCTCCCTTCTTTCCTCAAATATTCAAGCCATTGATCCCTTTGAAGACAACATATAGGTTTACATCATTAACGGTCACAAGGGTGACGAAAATAATGTGTAACAGAGAGCCCCCCAAAGTATGAAGGTAGAACAGAGTGATAGCTGAAATAATTTGTCGAGTGTGTGTAGGGAACAAGGAACACGTCGGTCAGAAACCTACCAACAAACAAGGAAATACAGTGCAATAATATATCATCACATTGGTAGGCATTTCCATACTCGGAATACAAATGAATCAAAGCATAAATGTCGACATGCAAAGATCCATGTCGAGTAAGATAGGTCATGGCCACCAAACATACATTGTGGATCCATGCCAATATGACTCAAATTTGAACATAACCACCAAAAATACATTATGGATCTATGTGTTAAAGACTCAATTTTGAACATAGCCACGAGACATACACTCTGGATCTATGCAATAATACAATCTGAATATACTCCAACGCAACCTGAATCTGTCAAAAAAGATTCAGGGTCTTCATCTCCATCACTCTATAGTACGAATCTAACCATGTGAATACATGTGCTAAAGTCGAACATGGTAGAAACCACTTGATTATCGGTCATTAGTGTATATCGTTAACAAGTGCGAGAGAAATCACCATTAATGTCAATGACTCCCAAGGTACACTAGTACAATCCAATGAATGTGAATTAATGAGTTGAAGTTGAACACTCGGCGGAATCACTCGATCAGGGGTCAATAATGAAAACACACTGTCGAAAGCGAGGAAACCTGCCATTGAGGCATGCAAGTTCCAAGGTACCAATTAGTTTCTAAGTCTAATTCCTGGATAATGAGTTGAAGTAGAAAGGAAAAGACTTTTCAAAGGAGGGCCTTAATATATCCCCCATCAAATGACACGAAACGGGTAACAAGATTTGAATTAGATCATAGTAACAAGTGATTCAGGACTGACTCAGGGATGGTCAGCGAAATAGAAGGCTTAAGGACTGCAGAAATGGACGACGCAATAGAAGGCTTTCCGGGTTGAACTTCTCTTTGAACATATTGATGACACGACAAATGTCTTCGAAACACTGACTCAACAACATGCATCAAAGACCAAAATGTAATCTTATAAAGGAGTATGATCAAGAGACAAGCAGATTTTCCAACCTAGACACAAAGAGAGTGAAAGGGTGTCATGTTAAAAAGCGACTCTTCCATAGAATACAGGTTTAGATACATTTCTTTCCCAATTTTCCCCCACCATTTCTGGCAAGCACCCTTTTATTTTTACACAAGCTTGAGGAGGATAACATATGCTTGAAGTGTAAGCTCATCCTTCAGATGAGTCCCTTAGAGTATGTTTAACGAACCTTAGGAAGGAATGGTTCAGTCCCTTATGGGCCTTTCGATGTTTATTTTACGAGTCCAAAGAAAGTAAACTCAAGGGTTTTTCATGTTTAGAGAGTTTGAAAAACACTTAAAGGAAACTTCAAAATGTCATTTTTCATAAAGTAGTCCGATGAGACCGAAAAAGAGATAAACTACCGCTCAACAGACGTGTTTTATAATACTTTAACGAGGGTGAAAAGAACAAGATCGCTCGACAATATTTTCATGTTTAGAGTGTCTGAAAAGAGCTTAAAGGGAACTCAAGGGGGTTCCTTTTTCATATAACCTTTACGAGTCCAAAAAAGTGATAAAAGTTTACTCAGTTACATTCTCATGTATTTACGAGCACAAGAAAGAACAAAAACTGAGCTCGATATTGTTTTCATTTTTACGCAAGCTTAAAACAAAACAAAACTATGCTTGGGATAGATTTTATTTTTACACAAGCCTAAAACTAAACAAAACTATGCTTGGACCTGGTTTCATTTTTACACAAGCGTGAACTAGAGGAAAGTATGCTTGAGGTAGGTGGTTTCATTTTTACACAAGCTTGAACCATAGAAAACTATGCTTGTGACTTCCCAACGTGGAATCCAGGGATGGTTGGTACTTAGCCCCCAGATTAAGAAGCTAGCGGCTTAACTTCAGCATGAAGTCCAGAGGCTGTAAGCATTGCCCCCTAAGTTTCATTTCGTCCAAAAGCACAAGCGAAGGAAAGGAAGGTTCAAATACTACATGTAACAAAGTACTTGACTCAATCGAAGAGGGGAAAAAATCTATTTCATTTTTTAACTAGCTTGCCACAAAGAAGAAGAACTATGCTTGAAAATCTAGGTGCAATCCCCAAACCTCTGTTTCATTTTTTAACGAGCTTGACACAGAAACAGGAACTATGCTCGTAAGCTTTGTTTCATTTTTTAACGAGGTTGCTACAGAGACGCGAAAACTATCCTCACAACTGGTTTCATTTTTTAACGAGCTTGAAATCAGAAAACCATGCTCAAGGATGGTTTCATTTTTTAATGAGCTTGAAATCGGAAAACCATGCTCAAAGCTAGTTTCATTTTTTAATGAGCTTGAAATCAGAAAACCATGCTCAAGACCTCTGTTTCATTTTTTAACGAGCTTCCCACAAAGAAGCAAAACTATGTTCAAGACCTATGTTTCATTTTTTAACGAGCTTGCCATAGAGAAGCAAAACTATGCTCAAATATGGTTTCATTTTTTAATGAGCTTGAAATCAGAAAACCATGCTCAAGACCTTCGTTTCATTTTTTAATGAGCTTGCCACAGAGAAGCAAAACTATGATCAACTCTCTTCTTGATCATGGCTTCCAAGAGGATAACGCTCTGGAAGGACACCATGTCAAGGGACAAAACTCAATCATGGCTTCCAAGAGATCTTCACTGGACGGAAGAACAACACTCTGGAAGGACACCATGTCGAGGGTCGAGATAGGGGTAAGGAGATCAAGCTCAAAAGACCCTATCAAAGAGATAACCATGTCAAATATCGGATCTAGGTCATAAGAGACTAAGCTTATAGTGAGAGGCTCATCATCATCGACAGCTGGAGGCATGGGAGACAATGCCACATATTTGACCTATGGCAGGGGTGATATTGTCTACGTATACGAACCATTTAGGGAGTTCATTGAGTGGATGGTCAAGTCGAGGCCAACAAATGAAAGTTACTCAATAGTCGTAACTCTTCCACCGTGAGGGAAAGATATCACACGAAAAAGAGTAGACACTATAGCTTTCATGGAATAGACATAATCTTGCCCAAGGAGTAAATCAAAATCCAAGGGGTATTGGATGACCATGAATTCAATGAAGACAGTTTTCCCTCCCAAAGTTACAGGAAACTGAGGAAGGACTCCTAAAGGGTGACTGGTTCTTCTATTTAAAGCTAACAGATTCTGCGTAACTGGCTCATGCTGAGGATAACCCAGATATTGCCAAGCAATAAAAGACAAAATACTAACGGACGAACCTTCATCTATCAACGTATGAGGAACGTCCCGACCACAAACTTGTACGATAATCTTAAAAGGAATGTGAGAGGGAAGATGAGGTCCAGTTAGCGCACCCCAATCAACAAGGTT
The DNA here is from genome assembly GCA_000966675.3 of Picea glauca. NCBI lineage: Eukaryota > Viridiplantae > Streptophyta > Pinopsida > Pinales > Pinaceae > Picea > Picea glauca. The sequence goes on from JZKD02S0896650.1 coordinate 416,573, forward strand.
GGCCTCATTACTTAGAGGGGGTTCCATGGGAGGAGGAATGCCCCCTAGCAGGGTATATTCTGTATCAACGAGAAAAATGTGAGTAGCATCAAGTTTACTCTCTAGCGGGAGAGTAGGATCAACTGATAATGACATCAAATCGACCACATGGGCTTCATTCTCCAAAGGGAGAATAGGGTTGACAGGTGGAAACGAATTGACCACTGGGATTTCACTCTCTATCGGGAGAGTGGGTTCAACCGAGGATGGGCTTGGATCGACCACTTTGTCAACTGGATCAATGAAGGACGTGACTAGATTGACCACATGATCAATCGGACTAACTGACGAAGGGACCGGATTGATCATACCGTCAACTACAAGAGAGTTGAGAGAAAGCTTATGATAAGCATCTGGAAGTTGAGGTTGTGAAATAGCCATGTCTTCTAGTAATTTTGAGGCTTCGTTCATACGAGGGAAAAGGTGAGTTAGATGACTACCTTTGCATAACATACACGGGAACTTGAATTTACTTTTCTTCCTCCCAACTGTACATGAATAGCTGACGGGAGATCATCAGCATGTTGTTCAGAGGTCGACGACATGGATTGGAAAGGAGTTGTAGACCATGCTTCTAAGACCATGGATAGACCAAGGCAATCTTTAAGAAGATGGCTACCCTTACAAATCCTGCAAGGGTACTTGGGCTTATAGGTTGTTTGGGTGATCTCGGCATCATCAACACTCCCAACACGATCAACAGTAACTGGTTGCTTTCCAACATGTCCGGCAGCGGTTGGAAGTTTGGACCATGTTATCGCACAGTTTGTAGCTAGGTCCAAAGGGCAGATGATAAAGGCCAAACTAGCGTAACAGGAACCTACCCCACCCAATGTCACCACAATGGGGAGGTTCTTTCTATTAAGGGAGGTTATCCCAGGGGAGACGTCCCCGATAACCTGGGGTTTTGAAGAGACCAAGGTATAAAGGTCAAAGTGAAAGTCCCTCTTCACAGGTTACCACCAAGAGCAGATAGTCCGGCTAATCAGCCAATAATGAAGTATAGTCCCAGATGAGAACACCTGCCTGGAACAAAGCGACAATAGAACAATATGTGCAGGCTATAATTCAAAGGGTTAGTACTTCATATAAATATCCGATAACAATATGTAAGCCACAAATATTGACAAGATCAATGTTCATTAATACAGCAATGGAACAAAATCAATTCATCAATAAATGCTAAGATGATGTAGCATACAGTATATCCAATCAATCTCTTACTTAATAAATGCTTCAAACCACTATCTAATTGCTTATATAGAGAAATTGTCGTGTCAAGATGGGATAACCAAGGATGACGTCAGCCTTATTTAGGTTAGTTTGTTAGTTAGGGTTTCAATTTATAAAAGTTTGAAAGTTTGTTTGACCACTAGCACTTCAACGTTGGAGACCTGAGATCAGTGCCTAAGGGTAGATGGAGTCAAAATAAGAGAGGGTGCAAGGGTTGAAGGGAAAAGGCTAAGGACTAGAGGGACGGGTTCTGAAGTGTTGCAATGGCAGGGCTCCAGAAGAAAAATCCTAGGGGAAAAAGGCTCACTCCGATGTTGCTTAAGCAAGGCCTCATGCTCTTTCCTCCTTCCTTAGGTTAAACTTGGCAAAATGGCTAGCATAAAAGATAAGTCAAGACAAGAGAGTGAGGTGAGGGACAGTGTTGCAACTGCAAGGCCTTATCACCAAACCCTAGAAGCAGGATGGCCCTAGGTGTAGATAACCTAGGCCTGGGACATCTCCTCCTTCTTGGCTTTTAAAGGGAACGGCTAACGCAAGGGAAGAAGTAACAAGAGTGTATCAATGGCTAGGCTCTTCCTTCCTTCTTCAACGGCTGAATATTTATCTTTTAAGGGACATGAAACAAGGACCTACTTGTGTTCTTGTCACCTAGGGTTTTAAATCAGCAAAGTTTATAAATAAATGTAAGAATATAAGATTACAACCATTCAATTAAGAAGTTTTGCAGGAAAAACACTTACATATCATGATGAAATAGCATTGCAAACCTTAGTTGTAAACCTTCCTTCAAGAGAAATGCCAAAAATGCCAAGAAAATCCTCCCTTCAACAAGTGCACCTCACTCAAAAGATGAAATACTCAAGTAGGGTGCAAAATTTCAGATCTCACTAGGAGAGTGAGTTGTGTGTTATGTCAAAATGAGGATAAAACTCCTCAATATATATTGTATCATGACCTTTAATTAAATTTAGGTCATAAAAATTAGTCGACAA
>JZKD02S0896650.1:425028-448851 GCA_000966675.3 Picea glauca
GAACCCTAGAAGCAGGACGGCCCTAGGTGTAGATAACCTAGGCCTAGTACGTCTCCTCCTTCTTGGCTTTTAAAGAGAACAGCGAGCACAAGGGAAGAAGTAACAAGAGTGTAGCAATGGCTAGGATCTTCCTTCCTTCTTCAATAGCTGAATATTTATCTTTTAGGGGACATGAAACAAGGACCTACTTGTGTGCTTGTCACCTAGGGTTTTAAATCAGCAAAGTTTATAAATAAATGCAAGAATATAAGACTACAAACATTCAATTAAGAAGTTTTGTAGAAAAAACACTTACATATCATCATGAAATAGCATTGCAAACCCTAGTTGTAAACCTTCCTTCAAGAGAAATGCCAAAATGCCAAGAAAATCCTTCCTTCAACAAGTGTGCCTCACTCAAAAGATGAAATACCCAAGTAGGGCACAAAATTTCATATCTCACTAGGAGATCGAGTTGTGTGTTATGTCAAAATGAGGATAAAACTCCTCAATATATATTGTATCATGACCTTTAATTAAATTTAGGTCATAAAAATTAACCGACAAGGCTTTAAACCAAAATCATATTGTTTTACATTAAATGTTACTTTAAAACCCTAAATGAGCAAAAAGTGAGACGTCAAGCCCTCCTAAGGGAGACGTTAGGCCCTTTTGGGGCCAATGCAGCATCTGGAAACCAAACGTTAGCCCTCCTTGGGCTCTTCCTAGCTGCCACACGTGCCAGCAACCCTCTCCATCTGCCATACGCTCATGATGACATCACAAGCCTCCTGGTGATGTCCTGGGTCATCTGGGGCAAACGTTTCACCTCAAGTGGGTCAATCCCCCTAGGCTCGGCTCAGCCAAAGTGTCCTTGATGGAACGTCCTCTTCTTCTCAGGTGCAAAACCTCGATCAAGAATTGTCTCGTCTCTGCCCCTCTGATGGGTCTCAGCAACCATCTGATGGGCTCTTCAGCCCCATGGAGGTCCAAACTGATCATCTCCCCATGTGTATCGCTCCAAGTGGTACCTGTCCGTCGAGCATGGTCCTGAACATTAAAAACTTCTCCCTCCATGGGCTCATTAGTCACAGGGATCATAGCAATGTCAATCACATTTCATCATTAATATTATCAAACATATGCACAAAAACCTTGATATATCATTCAACAGCTCAAAGACGTTACAAAATCCTACAATACAAATCTGAGGAAAATGAGCAAGACAACCTATTGGGCTAGTATCCATAAGAAAAGGAAAGTTTCCCAAGGGTTTTCATCCAAGCCATGTAAATGATGCGGTGTGGCAAAGGGATATCTAGACACATACGGGCAAAGTGAGAGCCAAGGGTGCATGATATTACCTGTGGGTGCCTCTATAGAAGGCGAGTTGTACCTGTCATGGATGCAAGTTTTTTCCAAGCCCCCCTTTTGCCTTTTATTCTTTTCTTTATTTGTTTTTTGTTCTTTTCATTCTTTTTATCCAAGGACTAATCGGAGGACACTGCCTTGGCATGGTGACCAGAGCTGGCAGTGTTACCCACAAGTATTTTCATAGAGATGATAAGGTTGGCTCGTGATGAGACCCCCTTTCCCTTGGCCATGCAACCAAAGGTCACTGCCCTGGCGTGGTAACCAGATGATGGCAATGTCATGCTGCTAGGTACCCATGAACATAATAGGTTGGCTCGTGATGAGACCCCCTATCCTCTTAATTAGGTCTTGTTTGTTTATTTTTCTGAGGTCTTTCTTGTTTCTTGCTGAGAAGATTTTTATTGCCTTCTCGGGGATCCCTGGGCTAAGAATCTCAAGGTTTTATTTCTAGTATTTTATCTTTTACCAGCTGCTTTTACCTTTTGAGCCTTTAGCCCCTTCTTCCCACGAGACAAGGTGCAGCCCTACAAAAAGGTCATCCTAATGCTCGGACAAGGGGAATGGGATAGATGAGTGGGAGATAAGATGAAAAGGTGATAGTATGATGGGAGCGGACGATGGCTCTTCAGAAACCCCCTAGTGGCAAACCAAAACCTATGGGTACAGGCTTGCTAGGGCACCCAGTCAATCTCCCCAAGCATGGTCAAGTGGGCTAATGTAAAATCCAAGCAATTGTCATAATTAAAGGGATCAAATGCATACATTCAAAGGTTATAATGATCAAAAGTGACACATACCATGATACCTGGACCAATTACCTCATGGAGCAAGAGCCTTCTTCGATACAAGACCAAGCCGATGGTGATGGATGCTACTGCTGCTGACAAGACAAATTTGATGAGAGAAGAGAAGGATGGGCCCTCCAGGGCCATGCTCAGGTCAATCCTGCTCTTGGTACTCCATGTCTAGGACCTATGGGCCTCGAGACATGACCTCTTGGTTATCCCTAAAAATCAGGGATAACAGACCCTTGTTTATTGTTCTTCTTCTTATTCTTCCTTTTCTTCTTCTTCTTATCCATCAGGTTACTAGCTGCAGATCTTTCACTCGACGAAGAAGATGAAACGGAAGAAGACCTTGCAAGTGAAGAATGTGAAGAAGATCTTACTAGTGAAGAAGGTGAAGGATCAACATGAGGTTGATGTTGTTGGGGGGAAGTGCTTATAACCGAAGCACTAGTTGCATTCGGGATTACCTGAGTGGAAAACAACCATACTAGTAATCCAATTGTGAGACCTGGAAGGCTCAAAGTAGCGACGTGGGGAGGACCAATGTTTCCGTAAGAAGGAAAAACAAAAGTTTCCCCTGGAAAAGGGGTTCCTTCATTGGTTGTTCCAGGAACTGACGCCATTAAATAAAATCCCAACCTATAGTCTATTAGGGAAAACAAACAACACACGCTAAAAATATAGGAAGAAAACAAGCAAACAAAACCTTCCTACAATGAACACACTAGTTGGTGATGAAATCCAACATCGTGGGAACAATGTACGGGGCTGATATAGAGCGGGTGGAAAAGTTATGTTGATGACCTGCTTAATAGACTTACGCCTTGGTGCAATCTCCCACACGTAATCGTGGGTATACCGTCGAAGGAGCCCGAGTGAGTTTGGCCAACATCGATTCCAGGTACAGTGAAAACTTGCCCCTCCACAGTCACCTTGTGTAAAGACACTAAAGAGATAGGCCACTAAGGTTACCAATTACTACAATGATGCCTAGGGAAACAGTCGACAATCTGATTCACGCGCAAAGGCAGGGTATCTAAGCCTGAAATCAGCTCGAGAAGGTCCCCACATGATTTTCTTCTCAAGTGACCCCAATAATACGCGCAATGATCTCTACACTAAGACCAACAAAGCAGGGTGAGTAACTCTGTCGATCCTAATGCAACCTCGTGATTGACCCTTATGTTAGAAGGGCTTCCTAGGACAAATGTAACAAGTGGATTTTATCGCTCCCTAACTCAAGATTATATGTTTGTTTATAGCTTTAGAAAGTTATCTTTCACATCTATTCCAAAGCCCTACAACTAATCTAATGTAGGTTTGCTACCATAAAATATAAGAATGTGTAATCAATTTTTATAAGCGCTTTATTTTAAGGTTGTTGTTTACTCAAGAGGAAAATTCTGTGGACTAAATGATGTTTTGACCGACTCTAAACAATGAAAAGAAATGAGAATGCAAATATTTCACTTCGATGAAAGCTATATTACGAGAAGGAGAAGACGTTTATCATTCCCAGGTGCACAATGTCCCAAATTTTTTATTAAACTCATCAATATTAATATCTTCAAGAAATGAGCCAAAGAGACTGCACACCAATACACGATTCTTAATTTTTTTTCAGAATTCAAGACCAAAAAATGCCAAAAACCATGCAATTTCGCTACTTCAAATGCAAAGATGCCCCCAACCTAATGCAAAGCAAGAAATTAAAACTTTTGTTTCAAATATAGCTAAAAGCAATAACAAATCTCTATAAAACAAAACAACCCAAACAAATTTTCTCTTTTAACACAAATTATTCAGAAAAATAAGTGTGCCTTTACCAAAAAATTCTAAAGAAAAACAATGCTTGGTAACTGAAAGATACTCAAAACAAGAGATAAAATCTTTCAAAATAAAACAAGCTAAACAAAGCAAAGGTGGTTAAAAGAAGATTTAAAGATTGTGAAGTAGATTGTAAACAAACTATAATCAAACCCAAAAACTCACCCCAAAACCATATCTAAGATCTGGGCAAGAAAAACCACTAAAAGATAAAAAAACATCCAAATCGTCGCAGGCTGTAAGATGAACACAGTGCGACAATCCTAGATCGTCGCAGGGAATAGAAGGGCCACAAAGCAACGAAGTCGTATTGTCTCTGCAACCAAGAGTGTGATGATCATATATTGTCGCATTGTCCCTCAAAGCAGGGTGAGACGATCAAATGAAAAAAATGGAAAAAATTAAAATTAAAAAGGTTTTTCCAATGAATTTAAATAGTCAGAGAGTCAAGCTAGATCTCCCAGTGACTTAGAAAAAAGAACCCAAACAATCAAAGAAAGAAATAAAGACAAACTAGGAAAACAATCCATCCCCAGTATGGTTGCCAATTTTGTTATAGGATTAATCGGTAAATGCGGACATAAATAGATCTCCCTAGCTTCACTACGAAATTAGAACAAAACAAGACAGTACACTACTCTTTCATTAGATTTCAAGTATCAAATGAGAAATGGATCTAGAACATACCTTTTAAATATCGAAGATCCGACTTCGCCAATGCAATCCAAGCTCTGTCACGAGGCTTATGGAGAAATATCTGCAAAATAACACAAGCCAACGAAGACAAGAATAACAGAGCCTACTTGATATGAAACTATGTATGTGAACAAGGAATCATACAATATGGACAAATAAGATTCATATACGAAAGAAAAGTGCATCTGTATTAAATATTAGAAAGAGAGATTACAACCAAAGCCTTGATGCCATAAGGTCCCTTCCAACTGTCCCTCGTTTCCCACACACTTTTGATCCACGGATTCTATGACTATAGATATGAGAGTTACTCACGATCTATCTTGACAAAGCAAAGCTCAATGCCACTCTAACCAAGCTAACAATCTCAAGTCAATCTAACTTTCTCCATGAGAGCTCAGCTCTTTTTATAAGCTGAAGAGGATAAGGTGAAGAGGTTAGGATGATCCCACTAAATCAGAAAAGAGAGTAAGATCCAAACCAAGCGGAGGCCACCTCACCATAGAAGCTTTTCCTTCTAGAAGCATTGAGAAGATGCTCGTTTTCCCACGTACGAAAATCATCACACCCTAGAACTGAGCAGAGTGCGACAACGTCGCAGGCCAGGTATAGAGGAGCCTGTGACAATCCGGGATCGTCGCACCCCTAACATAAGGCAGGGTGCGACAATCCTCCTTACTAGAGTTTTTACAAAAGAAAATACGATTTCATCTCTTAGGTAAAGTTTTTCTCCCTTCTTTCCTCAAGAATTCAGGCCATTGATCCCTCTAAAGACAACATATAGGTTTACATCATTAACGATCATAAGGGTGACGAAAATAATGTGTAACAGAGATCCACGCTGGAGAATTGACACTCCGAGAGAAATAGAGCAGCGGAGCGTTGACTAGAAGTCGTCCGCAGTGGACACAGAGGGCGCATCTCAACCATTGGATCAAGAGGGACAGGTGTCAGAGGATCCCTCATTACGGAGGAAGAGCCTTTCAGAGGAAAGAAAAGTTGGTGAATCCAAAAATCCTGAAGCCTGAAGCATTGAGTGCCATTGATCTAAGAAAGTGTTGAGGACCGTTGATCCTCACGCTGATTGTGTTCGTGGTTCGGAGTTTGGGGGGAAAGGTTGCAGCTATAGTTGAAGCGGTCGAAACCCGAAGTCTGAAGTGCTTTGGGAGGTTTAGCTTCGGGTCATAACCCGAGGTCGCATGAGGATAGGGGGCCTAGCGGAAGGAGCTAGTGGTAACAAACGGGGGCCTATGTAAGTAGATTACAGGGTCTATTAGATACCCGAAGAGCCGATTCGGCTCAGTATTTTGAAGATCCTTGACTGGGAGGTTGCAGAACCCCTAGGGGAGAAGGGGAACCTGCATCAAGTGGTATCAAAGCCTAGGAAAAGGTTCCATCTTATACCATCAAGTGGTATCAGAGCTTGATTTTGCTTGCAAACAACAGGCAAAGGAAAGAGGAGATAGTCTGATAACATCAAGTAGTATCAGAAGCTAAATTTCATCTGTAGACAACAGGTGAAGGGAGACAGAATACAAATTCTCTGTGAAGGATTGTTGCAAGTTTGTAGCAGTCAAGTAGACATCCAGGTGAGCTGCAGGAGAAAGTTGGAGGTGCTCTCAGTTGCAGGGTAACCAACAGACTTTCCAGGAGGGCAGGAAGAGGAGGAGAATGGCTATTGAAGGCCATAGGCGTGGTCAAGGCAAGAACTGCTAGCAGAAAAACAAGGAAAAGATGGATAAAGAGCTCGAAGAAATCAAAGCAAACCTCGACAAGCTAACGTTGAGACTGCAGCAAGAGTCCCAGATACGCTGGAGGTATGAATGGCCCTTGAAGAGGAGAGTGAAGTGACATGTTCAAAAGTTGTTGGCCAGAAGGTAGCAACAACAGTAGAGGAGGTGGTTGAGGGAAGTTGAAACCCTCAGTGACACAAAGGAGGCAATTTGCATCTGTGAACCAGAATTTGGAGAAAACCTCGGTGACGAGGAGAAGAGATCAAGCAGAGATCTCGTAGACTACCAGGAGGGTAGTGGTGAACGTTCAAATTTCCATGTGGGCAATAAAGTGAGATCAAATGATCTCATAGACTACAAGGAGGGCAGAGGACAAATCCCATATTGCCAAGTGGGCAAGGGAGAGGAGATGAGACTATTTGAAAGTCTCATGAACTCAACTGAGAGTTCATATCAATGAGGAGTGTTGAGAGAGGAGGATCAGAGGAGTGTTATGATCATTGGGGGAATTTAGATATTCCTGCCAATTAGCCCAGTAGAGGCCAGTGCAAAAATTTCAGGTGCAATAGAAGAGAAAGGACAACCAATGTAGATTGTCATAGAGGAGGAGGAGGAGGAGCAGATACTGAAATCTACCCCAGCAGAAGAAGAGTACACAATTGAGTTTCTCACTCAGTGGAAGAAGGAGTTGGAGATGATGGACAATTGGTTGAACAATCCAAAACCAGAGAAGGACTTCTAGGATGCAGTCATGCAAAGAGAAGGAGTATACCAGCCTGAGGAGAAACTGGAGGAAGCCGGAGTTGTACCGAAAGAGGAACTGGCAAAGGCTAGTCTGTCAGAGGAGGAAGATGAGAAGTAGCTCAGTGAGGAGCCTGCAAGAATGGAAGTTACAGTGCAGTGGCAATCCAGTGCCACATGAGAAGAAGGTAGCATGGGAGATCAAGTTGATCTTCCCTTTGATCAGCATAAGGAGGAAGTGCAGCAAGCCAATCTACATGACAGGAGACAACCAGTGGACAAGCTGGACAAAGAGATTGAGGAGATCAAGAGGCTGATGTTGAAGTTAGCAAAAGAAGCTGTCAGCAGGAGGAAGCAGAACAGAAGAGGACCTGCAGTAGCAGCAGGGAAGCAACAACAACAGCATGTCAGAGGAGTAGGTGGATATCTCCAAGGGAGAGCTTGGGATCCAAGGCGATTTCAACACTGGAGCAGAGGGAGCCATGAGAAGGAGCTCATGATTTTACCGTCAGTGGAGTATGATGCAGTAGTATCCTTTCCACCTCAACAACGTGCCATCATTCCAGCACATCAGTGCACATCTAAGAAGGGGAGAGGTGCCAATCCTCTCATTTTTCCCTTAAAATTTAAAAGCAATTAAATGTTGGCAGGTTGATAGAGCCAAATTGATGCCTTTGTACAGGCAGTAGATGAAGTTGCCTTTATTAGGATGAGTTGGAACAGATCTTGAGCTTGGCCTCGGATTTGGGATGTAAATGTTCATTCAATGTAATCTGCCTCAGTAGATAGGTGTTGTAAATGGTGATTAGACACCACTAGAGTAGTTTGGAGGGAAATCTCGATGAGCCCCTCTTGTATAAATATTTGTAAAATATGCCCAATAGAAGTTGTTGAAAGTTGATGAAAAAATCATTGTAAGCCGAGAGGAGAGAGAGGAGAGGCTCAGTTGTAGTCCGAGCTCACACATTGTAATTAGCATTCTGGTATTAATACAAAAGAATAGATTTCATTGTTTATCAATTCATGTGTGGTGAATGTTTGTTTTATGTTATCTGTGTGTTTATGTGTGCATATGTTGTAAGTGTGTGATAGGTTTCCATTTGCAGGGGTAGACAAAATTCTTTGTCTGTGAGTTTATTGGATTATTTTTGGGTTCTTTAGGTTAAATGCAAGGAGTGAATGACTGAGTATTGGAAACTTTGTGAACCAATGCAAGGAGTGTGTATTTGAACTCTTTCGAGTATCAAAGGAGAACGTGCCAGGAGGGCACACCAGAATAGTTTACATACTTGAAGAGGAGCCTCAAGGTTACTGAACACCTTGGAGGAGAAACTGTGCAAAAGAGGCACATAAAATAGAATTGTTGAAAATTCTATAGAGATCTGTCAGTTGGGCATTGAGCAGGTGCAAGTGTGCATAAGGTGAACTTTGTCTTGAGTTCAGAGGAGAAGAGTGTCAAGGGGGAAGACACCCACAAAGTTATTGAATACTTTGGAAAGATCAGCAAGGAGTGCTTTGAGAAGAAGTTGCCAAGAGGGCACATATATCCCTTCGAGGAACAAAAGGGATAAAGACCTATGAGGTTCAAGTAGTCGAAGCTCACGTGAACCAGAGTTGTTGAATACTCTGTAGGGAAGAATCTCTGCAAGGTGTGTATTGAGCAGACGCAAGGAGTGCGTAAGAACGTCATTTCGAGTTCTGGGAGAAATACTGTCAAGAGGGCACACCATAAGGTTAAGACTCGGAGGTGAGTCGAGTGCGAGTTTGCACAGAAAGACCTATGCAAGGAGTGTAGAAGACAGAGACAGTATGAGTCCTAGACTGTGGGAGAAGCGCAAGCGTGCGCTCACACTTGATCAAAGTGTTGAACACGGCTCAACAGGAATAGTGCAAGGTGTACATAGGAGAACTGGATTCAAGTTCAAAAGGCAAAGGAGGACGATCGTTAAGTTCCAGGAGGGCCCAAAAATCCTTTGAAAAGGAGCAGAAGGCCGAGACATTTTGGAAGACCAAGTGATTCAAAACTCAAGAGAAATAGTGTGAGTGTGCACAGTGACCCTACATAGTGAAGCTGAGGTTAATGACCTTTATAGGTTCAAATTGGAAAGACAGTGCAAGTTTGCACGTAAAGCGCAAGTGTGCGCCAGAGCCGAGGTCAAGTTACATTGGCAAAATCTCAGGAGGGAGAGCACAAGTCGAGACCCAGCAGTCGGGCTCGCAAGAGACTCAAAGGCCAAAGCCTTTGACACTTGAAAATTCTTCCAAATCGAAAGAAAGCCAAAGCTCAGAAAGAGGAGCAACAACAATCGTCACATCAACTGCAGAGAAAGAGATCTGGACCGTCAAATTCCATGTCCAGACACCCAAAGGAGCGCACAGAGGAGGAGAACACATCCCAGTCGTTAGATTTGAGTGCATGGATCGACACCCGTCGGATCCAGGTATGTGCATGGGAATTAACTCCTTTTAAAAAAAATAAGTGCATAGGAGAGTGGGATAGTCGAACTTTTGGAGTTCCAAAGTGAATCTGGATTGTCCATCATCTACAGGGAGACAGGTAGCAGAAGATCAGGGGGTTCATGAGAAAGAGATATGGAAGAGTTGCATAGAGAAAAGAGTAAACTTTGTGAAGTCGCGAAGGGCGAAGTAAATCCAGACTGTTGGATCTGGAAATGATACGTGGTGAACATCCGCACACTTCAGAAGAAGAGCACTTTGGGGAAAAGAAAGGGTGAAGTGTGCAGAACTCTCGAAGCCCGAGATTACGAAGCAGATCCTGGTCGTTGATCGCCAGGAGGCACGTGGCATAAGATCGTGCGTCCAGAAAGACAAAGGTAAGTCTGGGTGGAGAATTTCCGAAGAGTCGGGAGCCGAAGAAGATCGTGGTCGTCGATATGAAGAGGACACTTGTCATCAGATCGGGGGAAGTTAATCTTAGCCGTCAAGATTGCGTGGACTCGTGGTGTCATATCCATCACTTCGGTGATAGGACGATTCGGGAGGAACTGAAGAGTAAAGTCCTGAAGGCAAAAACTCCCGAAGGGAGAAATCCACAGTAGTCATGGTTGATTGGAGGGACACGTGGAGCGTGGAGATCCACGTTGGAGATTGACACTCCGAGAGAAGTAGAGCAGTGGAGCGTTGACTGAAAGTCATCCGCAGTGGAGGCAGAGGGCGCATCTCAACCGTTGGATCAAGAGGGACAGGTGTTGGAGGATCCCTCATTACGGAGGAAGATCCTTTCAGAGGAAAGCGAAGTTGGTGAATCCAAAACACCCGAATCCTGAAGCATTGAGGGTCGTTGATCTAAGAAAGTGGTGGGGACTATGGTTCAAAGTTCAGGGAAAAAGGTTGCAGTTGCATTCGAAGAGGTCGAAACCCAAAGTCCAAAGCGCTTTGGGAGGTTTAGCCGTGGGTCATATCCTGAGGTCGCATGAGGAGAGGGGGCCTAGTGGAAGGAGCTAGCACTTGCCAGTTTAAAACTACCAAAAGCGCCAAAGAACGGGGTCGCAGGTGAATTGAACCTGCGTGGTAAAACACGGGGGCCTGTGTAAGTAGATTCCAGGGTCTATTAGAGGCCCGAAGAGCCGATTTGGCTCAGTATTTTGAATATCCTTGACCGGGAAGTCCCAGAACCCCTAGGGGAGAAGGGAGTCCTGCATCAACCCTTGTTATTGTTCCTAGCCAGTCCTCCCCCAAGCTTCTCCCTCTGCAAAAATGTCAAGTTTGGACGCTAATCGTGAAGAGGAGAATTGGAGCTACCCTATTATAGAGGATGATTCTCCTTCTACCCCTCTCCAGGATGGTAATGAAATCATATCTCAGTCTGCAGGTGATCTTGGGGCTGTGAGCCAATCCTCATCGCATGATTTTCCTGAGGAGAGTTGGGGTTGTCCCATAATTGAGGAAGTTTCTCTACAACGCCCCCTTCAGGACATTGCAAGGATTTTAAAGGAAATTCCTTCGAGAGAAGAGTTCCATATGAAAAGCTTTTCAGAAGAGCATCTTCACTTACTCTTGGACATTCGCAGGGAAGCAACATATTAATTGTTCCGACAAGCAAATATAAAATGTAGGTTGGATGCTCTCTTTGAATCATTATTAGGCGAGCTTGCTCACAATCAATGCCATGAATGTCGTCAACCATGCATCTTTGCTCCATCATGGCATCGGCCTCCGCATGGCGGTGGAGGCATCGACGCGTCTGATGTATGACTTTCTTTTTCTTTTTATGTTTTAGTACGATTTTTTCAATTATGATAGAACTAGTTTTGAAAGGCTTCCAAAGCCTCCTATGTATTGCTTGTCGCAGGCTAGTTACTTTAGCTCTAGTAATTAGAACAATTATGAACATTATGGACATCTTGAAAAGGGGTTGGGTGTTAGCTCTGGTTTCCATTTTTGGCAGGCCAGTTTCCAAGCTCCTTAATTTATGTATGACTTACAACTTTTTGAGCTAATACAAACTTTTAATTTACAAAAAAAAAAATCCTTGGAATCCTAGCATAGAAATTCCTTAGCGAGCCTGGAAGGGAAATGGGATGGCTTGAGGGAATATTTTGTAGAGAATGGGATTCCATTCCTTGGGTTGTGCAAGATGGGGGGGAAGAGGGTTGGTTTATTGGGATTGGTGTAGTGGAAATTGACTCGAGAATTCTAGGAATTGGATTGTGTGAGAGAACTAGAGCCAAGCCATAAGAATTCCCCATTTGAATTCATAGCCTCAGCTCTAGGGTGGCCTCGCTTATAAAGAGAATAAGTGTAATAGAGAGCCTATGGTTGGGTGGAACATCCTTCTTTTGCAAACAATTGGTGAAGAATTTTTAGAAGATAAGTGTTCTTGATTTGTTTATAAATATGCAAAATTATTATTGTTCGTGTTATGGATTAATTTGTTTTCTAATTTGTTCAATTCATAATGCAAGCATTAGTTTGCAATGATAATTAAGGGTTCATGATTGAATGGATTGTTTAATTATGCTTGCATAACTTTGCATTAACACACATGCATTCTATAATTGGTTAAATATTAGAACATTTAGCTTGTTAATGGTATTAGATAAACATTTAGGCTGGTTATGTTGGTTATGGAGTACCTCATAGCCTCAATAGTATAGAGGTTATTGAGGTTCAATTATTGCAAGTGACATGTTTAGCTCTTAATGAGTATATTATTGTAACGGCCTTGAGCCCTGTGTTGACAAAGCCTCGAGCTTTTGTAGAATATGCTTTACCTTGGTGTTGACGGGCCATAAATGACCTGTTCAAGTAGGTAAGGGAAAATGCCTGATGACATGTCCCAATAAGACCCACTCTCGTTTGGAGTAGCATTTCCGACCAGATTATTGGTCTAGTTACCAAATTAACTATCTAAATGTGAATATGAGAACCGAAGGTTCTCAAATGAATTAAAACTCTAGAGAACTACTTCTAAGATAAGATGCTTATCTAGAGTCCTAATATGCACTTTTATTCTACTCCATTCTAACCTATCCTGATCAGGAGAAAACTAAAAGATAATTGCAGTGAAATATTTGTATTAATTGTGTTGAAATAATTCATATAAGCAAGAAAGGTGAAAGCTTAACAATACAATAAGTTAGAAACAAATAATTGATTCACTAACTAACCATACTGTCACTGCACTTGAAATGAAATTTATGGTAATTGTAAACATATGAGAATTACTTTAGAAGTAGTTCATAAAACCAACACTCACCTGTCACAGAGATAAACATGCATAAATAGAAAATCACATTCATATACATTAACACCATAATCTTCACAAGTCTTTCTGGTTCCAATTAACTTGCAGTAATAGTATTGTTCCACTACATCTGGAAACCCAAAAACCCCTTCTATGGACAATCCTCTTCTTTTATAATATTTGAGTGATTGTTTACATTCTCCTAGTTCTATCATAGGCCCTGGGTAGTTTTTAAAAATGACTCTTCATATTCCTAATAGAAAATAAAATTATAAAGTAGAAAAAGTGAGACATCTGGAGTAGTTACAAAAAATTGTCATTACAAATTGTTCTTCTCATGCATTTGGTTTTGATATTCTTCCCAGAGGGAATAATCCTTCATAATGTCTTCTAGCTCAATTGATTGCATTTTTTCAATGATTAATTCCCCGTTGCAAACTTTAGCAGACACCTCTTGTTGTAACTCCTTGGTTGTGCTCTTCACATAGTATTGGGTTATGCTGACGAGTCTCAAAGGATTTAACAAGTGTTCTTCCAAGGATTCTTTTCCGACCTGAGTTAAACTTTCAATGCTTACCTTGCTAACTCTCCTTCACTCCTCCACCATAATGATTCTTGTAGTGGCACATGTTTCTTCATCGATGGGGGACAACGACTGCATTCTGAATTCCTCCATGAGATTATTTGAGCTGCTCCACAACTTCATGCACGTGTTATTTGTGGCTTCTTGGTCGATTTGAATATTCTTCAAGAAAGGTTTCCAAGTGTTGAAGAAAATATGATGCATGAGCCTTTATTTTCTTGCATACCATGGTAGTGTAGTCGGGGGTGTGTCGCACATTTCCTACCAATTGAGAATTTTCTCAAAGGCCTCATTTGCTTCTTGATGTCATCCTTGAATTTCCATCATCATGTCCTATAGCCTTGGCTTATCATCCCGATCAACATGTTACTGAGCAAATTTAGAAACTCTTTCTACTCGGCTTCAATTTTCTCGTTTATCTCCAATGCTTAGGCCTTGACAATTTCCACAGTGAATGTCGATGCCCTGTTTTCTTCCAGATCTTTTTTTAGCTTTTGTCTTTCAAACTCTAGTTCTCTAGCATGGGTGTCCCGTTGGTTTTGTATCCTTTTCTTGAACTCAACGCTCATCTCAGCTTTCTATATTTGCAAATATTTGATTATATTTTCCGTTTTGAGAGCATCAACCACCTTCGTGGCTTTCTCGAACTTTGTAGTGAGCTCGTCTTTCACACTTTTCAATTCTACTTCTAATTTTGTGATTCCAGTCTTGGTCATGCTTAAGGAACCGGTCACTTCAAGAACATATGAGGCATTTAGTCCCATGAAAGCATGGAGGGCAGAGGTTGTCTGAACAATGTTCTCTTCTGGGTTAGGCCCATCCTTCCACTCTACTACTCTCCCTGCAGATGACTTGGACTTGGTGGATTCTCCCTTTTTTCTTTTGTTTGATATCTTCTTAATACTTCTCATTCTGTCATCATAATAATAATCTTCGATGGCTACTACAGTTCCTTCAAAATTTAGATCTTGCGAAGAGAATGAAGAATCACCTGGGATGGCATTGAGGGGAGTGTAGTCTTGTGGTGGTATGTTTACAATACCCATATTAGGCATTGATGGGGTGTTTGGAGTCTTGCTCAATTCTTGTGATTGTTGTTGTTTCAACAACACTTCTTCCTTCCTTTGAGCTTCCATCTCCTCAGCTAATCGTTTATTCTCTGCTTCATAAGCCAACCTTCTAGCCTCTGCGTCATCGGCCAACCACTTGGCCTCTTCTTCAATTGTCTTTTTTTTTAGGGCAACCTGCTATGCTTTCACTTCATTTTCTCTTTTTATTCTTTCCTCCTCGACTTGCCTTTTATGGTACTCTTCCTCTGCTTGAAGTCTTTTTTTTTCTAACTCTTCTGCCTTCTTGACCTTTTCTTGTTCTTTGATGTTCACATTGTCTTGTTCTTGTTGGAGAAGTCTCTGAAATTGTTCAATTGTTACCTCTTAATTTCTTCCTACTCAGATTCAAGTTCTTGTTTGGAAGCATCATTGGGTAACTTTTGCAGGACCTCTTCATAGAAAATGATTCCTTTAAGCATGTCTTCTTCAAAATCATCCACATGGATGTTAGAATGGGTGAGACCAAGAGACCTGGCATGGCTAAGTGCAAGCTCATGTGGATCATGGCCTTTTGTCTCTCCTAGGAATAGGCACACATATTATAGGGCATCTGCCTCTTCTCTTGCACGAGGGCCATTTGAAATGGTGTAATTCCCTATGTGGACTAGAAACACATGCTAGAGTTTTTTTCTACTACTCAAAAGCAGTGATGTAATCCTTGTTCCCATGGTCTGGTAAGAAATTTCTCTCATTAGGAGACGATCTGGGACAAAGTAGGGTAAAAGGTGTGGGGGCCCAGTGGTGACATACACCCTGATGTACGAGCAGTATTTGCATAAGTTCCAATTTTCTACTCCTTCCATCCCATCCCTAGCTTCAATGGAAATTTTGTGCCTTGGGAACCCAAAAAGTACAGTATACAAAGGGGCGAGGAATAATGTACATATGTCATAAAAATACCTTTTGTAATTTATGCTCCATAATTCAGGGCGGTACACATGTATAGGGGGTTGATCATGCTCCTAGCTCCATCTGAGGTCTATAAATATCATAGAGGAACAAATGGCATCAATTAGGGAGGCCGACATATAAAAGCATGGATTTCTCATACCTAGAATGTTTTTCATGTGGAGACAAATGTTGAGAGCCAGGATGTCTGCCCAATTGAACACTTGTCCTATTTTGGCAATGGTATGGGCCAGTGGTAGCCAATTTGTTTGAAAATGTGTGTTTTTTTCCTCTCCATATAACCAGTTCAACATTGCAACTAACATTTTGTATGGTGCTTTGAATTTCTGCGTTGGGACCAACTTTTGTCCCTGCTTCAGAGTCTCGTCCTCATCCACCCACCAATGTTTAATCAGTTTAGCTGGGCCTTTGTTGCTTTGGGCGAAACCCTTCTAGAATGGCTCATTGAGAGCACAAGCAGGTGTGGGTAAGTGATACCTTGTGCTGATATCTTTAGGACTTAGGGATGTTACTTGTCTCCCATGCTTGCTTATGATGGTCGTGGTGCTAGAGTCGAATTTCTTGAAGCACCACTGAGTTGCTTTGTTGTAGGTAAAAATTGTCGATCGAGCAACGACTTGATGAAATTTTCTGAATGTTCTGGAATACCTCCAGGTTTTCGTCTTCTAGGGAAAAATATCCAGTATTGAAAATTCTGTATATTTCATCGTACTTAAGACTATGGTCTTCACTGGTGTGATGAGTAGTGTCTATTACCAAAACCTATGCTTGGCGCGAAGAGGTTCTAGGTGCAGAGGCTGACTGAAAGTAGGCATATCTCTTATGTCTTCTAATATTCTGACTTGCCATAATGAGATATTACTTGAGTCCTGTATCGACAATGATAAAACATGAATTAATCCAGAAAAAATGATGCAACAATTGTAAAGAGACAAGCCATTTTAAAAAGAACGTAATACTTACAATCCAACCCGTAAATATGGTTGTTGAGTATCACTAAGCTAATCAAAGTAGGAAGATGATTTTGCCAGCTTACATAGGAAGATAGGTTGTAAAATGAGGGTTTATAACCAATTCATATGTATTAAATCATCCATAAATGCGTAATTTGTGTACAAGGATTGTTTCAAAATCAGATCACAATCTCTGTCATTAATGCAATTTAAGAGGGGAGATTGCCCAAATCTTCATATCGTAATCGAGGGAGGGGCCTAAATTCCAAAAGCTATCTATCAGAGTCGAATCATTGGAGCAGGAAACTTCATGGATTATTTTCACTCCGAAGGAAAAGGATTGAGGAATATTATATACCTTTCCTAGGTTTGTGTGCCAACATGATAATAGTGAAGTCCTGGGTAAAGGTGGGGCCCGTCAAAGTCGTCTGGTCGGAGATAATTGGCATACACGTTGAGGTATACTTCGATGGCAGGGTATCGAAGCAATTTTCCAAATCTGCCTAGGTTTGTGTGTCGACGTGATAGGGGCGCATGCTTAATAGGTGGGACCATCAAATTCGTATCATCGGAGGTGAAGAAAGCTCAAACTTAGTCATACCCCGATGGCATGGGATTGAAGGAATATTCCCTTTGACATAGATTTGTGTGCCGATCACGGGTAGTTAAAAAGGCTTCAAGGTACATCGTACTTTATTATTCAGAGTCCAACAAACTCCAGAGATGTTAGGATTATGACGAAGAGGTTATCGAAAGTATATTCCCTTCTTCAAACAATGTGTTGTCCCGAAAGACAAGGAAATTAATTAGTTGTGCAAGGGTCATAACAAGAGTTAACGGCCAATCCTAATACGCCACGTCATTAGATTATGGGGTGGTATTGACCTAACGGTTTTAGTGCATGCTTGTTATGTCCTGAACTCCTGTTGGTTACCACGTAGAATATGCAGGATACCTTGTATGCCCGGGTTATCAGAGAATAAGAGTCGAAATTTAGAATTATTCACGAGGGAGAATACTCTGACGAAGATGATTCCGATATAATCCTTTCTGATGTGGCCATCAGAAAGGTTTTTGTCTGAATGTAATCAATATGAGAATTATTCCGATCACACCCAAACTCAGGCCAAAGGGGTGAGAGTGGAGTTGGTCGAACAAGTTAAGTGAAAATGAGGTTCAGGCGCCTGTAACAAGTGGATGCAAGGATGATTGTCGGGGAAGGAGGGTTGGTTCACATAGCAAAGGGGACCATTGTTTGACTACAATTCATGGATTTCCGCAGAGGACGGGATCATAGACTGTATAAGCAACAAAATAATGTCTTCGTGCAAACACCTTTTCAATAAAGTAGGAACATGGTATCTTGTAAAAAATTTAGAAAAGGGGGAAACCCATTTTTTCCAAAATGGGTTGTTGTGGGGATGAGCCACAACACTTGGGTACCATCCTTAGAATGAGGGGAAGTGCCTGGAGGGCTTCCCCAAGATGTGTATTTCTTGGAAAAAAACAAAACATTTCGACCCATATAACAACTTGTATGAAAAAATTCACTTGAAAATAAAAAAAAATAGTTTCTCATCTTTTCTCCTTGGCTTTGTGTCCTAAAGATGGATCCAAAACATCGACAAACAATTTTTAATATTGTGGATTATCCAAACAACTCTAAAAAAATCACCAAAAAAATCTTATAGTCAGTCAAAAATATGGTTAAAAATCTTGTATTCTAAAGAAAGGGACATTAAAATGAATAATGTTTTATGGTGTTGTGTTTTCTCCTTATTATATCATGCTATCTTTAATACATGAAATAAAATATTAAAATAATATGTTTATCTTAATATAGTTACTATTAACTCATCTCTAACAACTTTTCTTTTTCAGTCCTAATACTTTTACGATTAGTGTCATGTCATGGTATGGATGTTCTTTTGGATTCGTCGCATTTATTTTTAAGCCATACCAATTTTTCTTTTCTCATTATTTTAAAAATAATAGGAAGGGAGACAAGTCATCAACTATTAATAAAATTAACTCATTCTTTATTTTTTTATGATCCATTTAGCTAATTACAACTCATTTCTTACTTCAACGTATCAATTTGTATTTAAATTTTAATTATTTCATAATATATTCCATCTCCTTGTGATCCACTTAGCCAATGACAACCTTTTCTTGTCATAGTGTTACTTTAACGTATCAATTTCTATTTAAATTATATTTATTGGTCCCTGCCCTTTGAGTTGTAGGGATTATAGTAATTGATTATGCTTTTCTTATTAGTGCCACACGAAAACCAATGACCTTTGAGCTAAATGTTTGGAGAATTCATACAATTCAACCTAAGTTTTAAATGGGGAGTCTTATTTGGCCTCTTATCGAGGCACAACCAGACAATATCTTAGCTTAAAAACACCTTAAAGCACATATTTGATGAGTAGTTTTTCTCAAGTCAAGTAATGCTAGAACTAAGTCTAGCATTACTTCTTGACATTAAATGTGATATCATTTTCCCAATCTTAGCCAAAGTTTTCACGAGCTCATACAAATTACCCAACAATGTTACACTCAATCACATTGACTCATACCCCCTACACCTATTCATCCATAGCTATGCAAAGTGTCACCCATAGCTATCACACCTTGATTCAGGATGTACTATGCCTTTACTTCTATCTTTGTTGCTCCTTCCTCTCCCCTATATATTCTTTGAAAGTATCCCCAACCAATCCTCTAATTCTTCCTGCAAGATAGAAACACAGGGCACACCATCATTGGATTCCTTATTTGTAACTCCTTCCTCTCCCCTATATGTGCCCCGAAAGTAGCCCCAACCGGTCCTCTAATTCCACCTACAAGATTGAAAAGAGCATAGTGAGCTACAAGAAAGATTTGAAGCTAGGTGCTTTTAGTTGTAGGAGGGTTGGAATACAATCTCAAACATCTATGGAAGGTAAACTTTATCATAAATTTCGAAGGAAACAACCATTATTTATGTAGGTTAGAAGTATTCTTTTTAACTTTGAAAGGATTTTTAATTCCAAGTTGAGGTTAATTTTAAGCTTTCTACAAAGCAACTATAAGGGCAGGGAGGGGGGAAGAAGGAATATCGCTCAAGAATTCCTGATAGCTCATGGAAGAAAGAGAAAGACCATTGAGCGAAGAAGAATTTAAGAGGAAACTAGAGATAAATTTGAGAGGTAAGGTATATCCCCCCTTACTTGAGCATGAAGGTAAGTGATAACCTTTGGTTGGTTTGTAGGTTCCTCGATGGATCCTTTCTTTCTAGCTATCTCAATCATTTTTGAAGTATAAAAAATTATGTCATAACCTCCTAATTATTGTAAGATGAAAAACAATCCCTCATTACTAGCCACTCAAATCTCTTATGGTCTTACTGCTTGTGTGTGATGTGAGTTCCTAAGAAAAAAACTACTTCATTTCATGCGATTTCCCCTCCTCTTCTTTCCTCGAATAGAACTGCACTCTAGCCTATTCTGCGAATAATCATTATGAAAACTCCATGCAATGCAATAATGGCCTCTAATGTTACCATTAAACAAAGTAATGAAAACCATTTCTCATAAACACAATATCCTGGCACTTAATATATCCCAGTCGTAACCATCATGAATATAACCCTAAGTCGACCGAAAAAATAAAAAACAACAGAAATTTCTATGAACAAATACATACTGAAGCCATCTTCAACAAGGTAGTTGAAGGTATGATTATCACAGTTGTATGTGAACTTGTTGTTTCCGACGACAAGCTTTTGTAGGAATTTAGTGGCAATACTAGTGAAATTGCCACTAAGCAACACACTCAGTTGTTGAAGCAAGACACGAAGCAAGACACACAATTGAGGGATGTGGATGTAGTAGGTCACAAAGTGGTCGACAAATTAATGGAACTCTGAAATCGATGACTTGTAGTCTCGAGTACCTAGGCATTTTATTTATTTAATTATAAAAAATTAGTAATTTTGTTGACGTGGGTGCATGCATGTATATATTGGGCAAGCAGTAGTGGTTTGAACACAACGCATGATCAAATCTCAATTCACTATGTTTGAATGTCACATAGTCCAACATGCTTAACGCCCAAAATCAATTCGATCCAATGAATTAAAATTTATTTGGTGATAAACACATGTCTTTCACACATAGTTCGTTATTCTCTACGTAAGAGGTAAGAAATTATTTGAGAAATATAGTTATACCAAACGAGAAAACATTAGTCACGCACACACCATAACTTTTGTCAATAGTATGCTTAAGCTTTATTCCTAAGACAGAGAGGGAACATAAGAGATTCCCATGCAAGGACAATGGTTTCCATTATTGTTAATGCAATTGCCAGTAATTTTGTGATAAATTTATAGACAATGGCCTTTTACCAAAACATATTTTGTGTGTCATGATTTAAGAAACCATGGTTTCCTTGGAGACTAAGGTATTTTAATATCCGTGTTTATGTGAACTTTAAAGAGATTGCATATTTGTTTCCCATTGTAAAAATTTTATAGTGAAAAAAAAACAATAAGTCCATAGATTCAAGGAAGCATCCAATATACAAGCTAAACAACGAGAACTAATTCAACAATGTTCTTCTATATGCATAATCAAAGCCAAAATCACTGAATATACATATCTAATAACTAGAATGGGAATAATTTCTTCACAATTGAATAGAAAACAATTAAAATCACCATTTCGTTGGATTAGAAAAATGGTAATCTGAAACTGAATTATACCACTAAATGTAAAGAAAAATACAACATTTGAAAAAATTATAAAAAATCAAGAAAAATGTACCATATCATCTGTGGAAATTGAAGCCATGGCTCACACATCTCCGAGAATTGTCGAGGTGAATCGTACCATATAAGTGATGACACACATACGTTCAAGAATTCAACTATCAAATAAAATAAAATAAACATGCAGTAAACAACTTTCTATAGGTAAATATTTGCTACTAGATTAACAAAGAATGATTCAATTGTAAGGCTCATATATTTTTCTAATTCAATACAACCCATTTTCAATAAAGGTCCTCAAGAATGAGCATTTATTCGAGAAGAGTTCTCTACTAATTGCATCAGTCACAAATAGAGGTTGCATTTATAATAAAAAATTCAATCTCATCCAAAATTGGAGGCGGTCGCACCAAACATGTATATCTAGATCTCATACAATAACTCAATTGTAGGTTTCGATTAGGAGAGAAATGAAGTGCAACTTGGTTTACACATCCTCAAAACCTTTCTCCTAAAAAATGAGCTAAATAAAACATAAAACCTTCGAACCTGGAACTAACTATTTTCCTAAAAAATAAGTTAATGAAAACATAAAACCTTCAAACCTAAAACTAAAGTAGTTGGCTTCAAAACATATTTTGTATGCCAGGACTTGCTACCCTTTACAACTCCACTTGTTTTATATAATATCATGGATGACATGTTACATGGATATAACTTCAAAAAACTTGAAAGACTTTTAAACTAACTCGTAGGATTAGGATGGACTTTAAAGTTTATATATAAAGTTGAAATCATGGAGAGATTCATATGCGCAAACACAATCCTTAGAAGGCTTTTC
Source organism: Picea glauca (assembly GCA_000966675.3). Lineage (NCBI taxonomy): Eukaryota > Viridiplantae > Streptophyta > Pinopsida > Pinales > Pinaceae > Picea > Picea glauca. Next base: position 447,028 of record JZKD02S0896650.1, read on the forward strand.
ACATGAAGAGGTTGTACTTGGGAAAACCATTAATTGAGGGGTATTCAAACATATGTTTTTTTTTTGTTGATATGCATGTAGCTTTTGTGAGTTACATGTTAATAAATAAGCTTTATTTAGACAGTGAGGTTGTATGTTAATATACCACTCACATTTAAGAAAAGAAAATGGTTGAAGAACCATTCTTTTAGGTTAAATGAGATTTAATATGTTTATGATAGGTGTTTAAGTTTTTTTCCTAGATTAAATGAGATTTAATATGTTTATGATAGGTGTTTAAGTTTTTAATTAACAAATTCTAGTAATTTGAGTATGCAGGTTTCCACAGTCAATTATAGTGCTCACAGTCAATTATAGTGCTGGAAAGACTTCTGGATCAAAATTGCGTGGAGTTTTTGAAAAGACTTCTGAATCACAACTTATAAGTTTTCTTTGTCCTTGATGATGGGTGGAGTGAAAACTCCACACAATTTTGATTGAGAAGTCTTTCCAAATTCTAGTAAATCTAATGTAATTTAAAAATTTTGAAATAGATATTTTTCTCAAATCAAAATTAATTTGTTTATGATTAAAACAAAATTTGTATTCTTCTTTGTTTACATAGATTTAATAGATAATTAGGTTGTTAACAACTGCCAACTTATTGGGTAGTTGATAATTATGTGATCAACCATACTCAATATGCATGAGGATAACCATATTTGGAAATGAGATGTTTCACCACCATAAAAAGGCTGGGAGGTCAACCACCATGGATTCAATTGGATGGTCCACCACCTCTAATCATTTTTCTTTTTAGATTATGTTTATCTTTTAATTTAAATGTTTAAACATTTATTCCTTATATTTATTTTCATAAACTTAAATTGTAATAATAAGAATTAAAGTGATGCCCTATTTTACAATATTTAATAATGAAATAAAACTAATCAAATTTTACATGAATAAAATAAAAATTATGATATTTCATAAATACTTGATAGTTTTTTTAGAATTTTAACATTTATGCAAAGCAAGATCATGTGCACCTTCTTCCTCCACATATTGAGTTGGAATCGTAATGTTTTGAAATTGAAACTTAGAAAATAAATTAAACTTTCGAAAGAAGAATTGATGAATGCCATATTGAGTTGGAATCGTAATGTTTTGAAATTGAAACTTAGAAAATAAATTAAACTTTCGAAAGAAGAATTGATGAATGCTTAGGAAAACATGTGTTGGGAATGAGCTTAGCCACTTTGTTACCACTCAAATTTTAGTAGCATGGATGCATTGCTCAAGTTGACTACTCAACAACTTATGACTTAATAAAAAACGAGTCTGGGAATCCAATTAAATGTAAATAAATAATGAGCTTTGGAATCCAATGAAATGTAAATTAAACTTGAAAATCAATGGAAACAAATTAATTACTTTTTAAAGTAAAATTTATTTATGACATTTCTACATATATTAAAACTCATTGGTGAGCTCTATACCTCTACCAAAGGCTTTAAGGTGGTTTAGTTAGACCATCATAGATGTCGAGGGATCAAATCATCTTGAGTTACAAACTTTTTTAGAAAATATTTGAAAAATTTTGTGCTTTAAAAAAGATTTCATTTTTTAACTAGTTTAATAGATCCAAAGTTAAGATGAAATCACCATCATTTTATATATATGAGAAAATTATTTATCATTATTATTAATATTTTATTTTCTTATTTATAAAATTTAAATAAATATAAAAATACTTTAAAAATAAAATTATTCAAACTTTACCAAAAAAATTGAAGTTTCCCTTTCTTTTATAATAATATGATATTGCAATCTCTTCTATATTAA
>JZKD02S0896650.1:495882-506435 GCA_000966675.3 Picea glauca
CAAATACTAATAATATAAACTAATTTCTATCACTAGTAGATGTGAATCATATAAGCTAGCAATTATACAATCACTAAGCCTAGCCAAGTAAACTAATTTACCCAACAATCTATCTATAATCACAATAATACTTAAAACAAAAACAGTTTCACCGCATAATCATGCAAAGAGTCCAGACTAGTCTTGAGATCTTTGAATCCTCCAAAACGATTTCCTTTTATTATCCAATTGGAAGAGGTTGTGACAACTAATTGCCACAAGCCCTTCAAGAACAACACCAGTGAAGAAATATGGAAATAATGAGAGAGATAGAGAGAGTGGGATGGTTATAAACTAGTAGCATAACAGTGCAATAATGAAAGGTGAGAAATGAGGGAGTGAGAGGTCTCTTAAATAGCTTGAGAAGCTAAGGAGACCCCTCTTGGATCTTCAACCCGTGTCAAACATCCAAGGGAAGACAACTCACCTAGGAAAGCAGCCAATGAAAAACCAAGCTTTTAGGTTGAAGGAAATGGAAAAAGATGAAATGGATGAGGATAAAGCAAAGGAGGGGGAGTGAAAATGGGGATAGGTAGGTGGGGTCCTCTCCTCATCATTTGCCACTTATTTCACTTGATTTGGTCCATTATTACAAAATTGACATTTGCCCATGTCCTGGGTTTGGCAATTAAAACTGCCATTTTCTCGAAAAACTCCTAAGTGGACAAACAACCTAGCAAAACTTGTCCGACTGAGTTGAAACTTGGTCCATGGGTGCAGGGGGTCTCATTAGCTTTCTTTTGAGTACAAATACCCCTATTGCAAATCCCGGGACCAAAGTTTTACATTAATTACCCAGAATTTATTAATTAATTAATTAATTCGGAACCTTAAAAAAAACCTAGCTATACTTGACGGAATTCCGCGAAATTTCGCATGCTATCTTACATGGTCATTTACAACATTCTTAAACACTAGCTACCTAGGAATAACTTCATTAGAACGCCTTTCACCACTTTGGAGGATTTATTGGGTGGGAGTGAAAAACTCAAGGGAGATTAACCCGGCTGGTTAGGCCACATTAACCTCCTGAGGATAAAAAACGCTCAGCGAAAGGAACTCTCCTAATGAAGAAACCCTAAGGCAACTGACCTAACATGATCCATGTAGACTTATTACAATATTAACCCACGCAGGGGTGCGATAATCCCACATACAAAATTTGTGCTGGAGACAAAAATTGCCTAGTAGAACCAAACTATCTTTGACATACTAGCATCTGATGATGCATTACTTCATGGCACATGGAGTTGACCTCCTAGTTGAATAGGCGGTCAACAGGGTCATCAGTAACAAAAATGGGGCAGTAATGCCACCCCAACATATATATATATATATATATATACTGAAAATAAAACAATCAATAATGTAAATGTGGAAACAAACTAACATGAAATGCAAATGGTATAATACACGAAAAATGCCTAGTTACCTGCACTTACCTGTGAAATCAGGTCCCCCCAGTTTGGTGGGGTTTGAGGAGGTGCCCGCTGATGGGTAATGGGCACCTTCTTCCCTCCAGAGTGGATAGATAATATGAGTCGTTAACTGATTCCATTCCAACTTTGAAGGGTCCGAGCCATGACTGAGTGCTTCCTTTTACATTAGTTGGCTCTCCCTTTTGGGTATCCCACATCCATACCAAGTCTCCCTCTTTGTACTTTCTTACTCTGTATTTGGTTGTTCCTTGGACAACCCTGGTGTATTGTGCTGAGGGAGGAGGGTGGGCTTCTGCTGTAAAAACCTCTTGTTTAAACGGGTGGATTTGTACGTCATCTTCATGTTTCTTTAATATCTTCACCGTTCCAATTTCTTTGTTCTTGAATTCATCTAGGAGTTGTTGGTATTCTTCTCTCTTGGGCCATTCGATCTGATCAAAGTCCTCCTCTGTTGCAAAGGGCATGTCTTCTGGAGAATACTTTTGAAGAGTTTGTATTATCTCGCTTTGTGCCTTGTCATTATTGACGGGGTGAATAATATCCTGCACATGCTCCCCAGTTATTGGCACATTGAGTAGATGACCTACCGTTCCATTTTTTAAAGGCAATTGCAAGAATGTGAGGTCCATCTCAAGGGCGCCACCTATCATTGCACCAAACTTCCTAGATAACAACATTCCCCACACATCTGGGACATCAACCACCACAATGTCAACGTGGACCATCTTTTCAGGGTACTCCTTCAAGCGAACTTCAACATTCTCAACCACCCCATGTGTGGGTATGGCTTTAGATTCGAAACCACATACATTTCTGTAAGGCCGTGTGACCTTCAAGCCCACTTGTCGCATGACTTTAAGTGACATCATGTTGGCACCAACACCTGTATCTAACATGCAATTGAGATTTTTGCCGTTCATTGTCAAAGTCATGAAGAAAGGAGGGTTTTCACCATATTGGACCCTGAAGTGATCAGCTTGTAGCATAATAAGGGGGTCCATAGGCTCATCTGATCCTGAAAAGAAAGTGTCAAATCGTTCCTTGATGGATGGGATCTTGATTGCTTCCCTTAGGGGAACGTTTACATGCATCTTTGATAATGCCCCTTTGAAGTCAAAGTTCAAGTCAACCTTGCCAGCCTTGGATGTCTTGGGAAGAAGCATTTCCAAGGGTGGGGGCTTTGCCTGATCAGCTGTTGATTGTTTCAAATTCTTTCTTCTATATACTTGAAATTCTTGTCTTTTTAGCTTTTCTCGTGATTCTTGATCCAGGTTGTTTATCACCGCCATTCTTGCTGATCTGGCTGCTTCTTTCACGACTTCCTGATGTTCTACTTCTATGATATTTATCTGAGGGAAATCCATGAAACAATCCATGTTGTTGACTTATTGATGGCCACTATTGTAAGGGCACTCATGTTCCCAGTGTGCGTCGCTGCATTCCAGGCACCAAGGATTTTCATCAACAATGTTTGTGGGGGCCAAAGGGTTTGGAACTTCATGCTCATTCTTTGGTTTATAAAATTGCCCCCCTTTCTGGAATTGCCCTTTGTACGAGACCCTGGGTGCCTGGGTCTGAGATCTTTCCAATTTGACGATCCTGGTCATCATCTCCTCTTGATTTTTTATGATACCATCCATAGAAGCTTGTAGTTTGACGATACTGGTACATAGATCTGAAGTAGGCTCAGCATTGTGAACTATCTTTGGTTTAGTGCCTATCCTCCCCCTTGGGTTAGCAAAAGGCTCAATCTTGGATGAAAGGAGGTTCCCTTCTATTTTGGTAGCGAGCTCTTGGGCTTCTTGAATAGACTGGGCGTTCTTGTCTCTAAGAAGATACCCTAGTTGGCCATTGAAAGATCTGGTGTAAACATGGACGAGGTAGTCATCTTTCGAATGATGGCTTGCGGGAATTCTTTGTAGTAAGGTCTCGAATCTGGTGTGGAACTCCCGAATAGACTCATTTTCATATTTGGCAAGGTTATTTAGTCGTGTGAGAAGCATATTAGGGTCTTCTTTGACACTCCATCTTTTAAGAAAGGCCTCTTCAAGTTTGTCCATAGTTTTGATGCTTCCATCGGGAAGGCTTAGGTACCAACGCCTTGAGGCATCATAAAGAGTAGCGGAGAACAACTTCATGACTAGATCTTCAGCATCATCACTAATGAGGTGAAGCTGAAAGAATGCCCAAAAGTTGTTCATATGCTCTTCGGCACTGATTGCATCGGTATCGGTAAATTTAGGCAACCACTTCTCATACTTGGGTGGCATTTGCCTAGGATAGCCAGGTATGGCTGACATGTCTAACGGCTTGAAAAGAGTAGATGACTATTGTCTTTGATTGATGGTTGGGTTCATTGTACCGGTTTGGGAGCTAGACATGATTCTTAAAGGAAGGCTCTTCCCGAAAAGTGATTTAACAATAGGAGAGTTCAAGGGAGGCTTCCTTTTGAAAGACAAAGGAGGATTATTGAATCTCCTTTTAGTTTGTGGAGTCGCCAGATAGTTTACTTGAAACTACCAAAGAAAAGGGGAAAAACAACCTAGTGGAGTCGCCAGGTAAGCTTGTAAGAAAAGGTCTTTGAGGCAAGGCTTACCGAAAAGATGTGTCGTTTGAGGAGAATTGACTCAGTGTTCCCCGACAATGGCGCCAAAATGTTATCGCGCAGTTTGTAGCTAGGTCAAAAGGCTAGAATAGGAACCTATCCCACTGGCGTAATAGGAACCTATCCCACCCAATGTCACCACGATGGGGAGGTTCTTTCTCTTTAGGGAGGTTAGGCCCAAGGGAGACGTCCCCAGTAACCTGGAGTTTTGAAAAGGCAAAAGTTTAAGGGTCAAAAGTAAAGTTCCCCCTTCACAGGTCACCACCAAAACAGATAGTCCCGGCTAAACAGCCAATAATGAAGTGTAGGCCCAAAGAAGAACACCTGCCCGAAACAAAGTAACAACAAACCAATATATGCAAGCTATGATTCAAAGGGTTAGTACTTCATATGACTATCTGATATCAATATATAAGCAATTATAACAGTAAATATTGACAAAGTCAATGTTTGTTAATACAACAATGAAATAATATCACTTCACCAATAAATGTCAAGATGGTGTAGCAATCAATGTATCCAATCAATCCTTCATTCAATAAATGCATTAAACCACCATCCAATTGCCTATAAAAGGAAGACCGTTGCGTTAAGATGAAATAACCAAGGGTGACGTCAGCCTTCTTAGGGTTAGTAGTTAGTTAGGGTTTCAATTTAGCAAAGGTTTTGAGAGTTGTTTTGTCACTTTCACTTCAACGCTGGAGACCTAAGATCAGTGCCTAAGGGTTAATGGAGTCAATTTAAATGGAGGACGCAAGGGTTGAAGTAAGAAGACTAAGGACTAGAGGGAAGGGTTCTGAAGTGCTGCTATGGCAGGGCCCCAGAATCAAAACCCTAGGGGAAAGAGGCTCACTCTGGTGTTGCTAAAGCAAGGCCTCGTGCTCTTTCCTCCTTCCTTAGGTTAACTTGGCAAAACGGCTAGCATAAAAGATAAATCAAGACAAGAGAGTGTGATAAGGGAGAGTGTTGCTAAAGCAAGGCCCTATCACCAAACCCTAGAAGCAGGACGACCCTAGGTGTAGATAACCTAGGCCTGGGACGTCTCCTCCTTCTTGACCTTTGAAAGTACGACTAGCTCAGGGAGAAGAAGAAATAAGAGTGTAGCTATGGCTAGGCTCTTCCTTTCCTCTTCAATGGCTGAAAATTTCTCTTTCAGGGGACATGAGACAACGACCTACTTATGTGTTTGTCCCCTAGGTTTTAAATCAACAATATTTATAAATAGATGCAAGAATATAAGACTACATCCATTCAATCAAGAAGTTTTGCAGAAAAAACACTTACATATCACCATGAAATAGCATGCAAACCCTAGTTGTAAACCTTCCTTCAAGAGAAATGCCAAAAATGCCAAGAAATGCCTTCCTTCAACAAGTGTGCCTCACCAAAACAGCAGAAGTACCCTAGTAGGGCGCTAAAATCAGACCTCACTAATGAGTGAGTGATGTGTTATGATAAAATGAGGCTAAAACTCCTCAATATATACTGTATCAATGACCTTAATTAATTTTAGGTCATAAAAATGGCCGACAAGACTAGAATATCAAAGTAATATTGTTTTCACATCAAATGTTCTTTTTAAAACCCTAAATGAGCAAAAGTGAGACGTCAAGCCCTCCTGAGGGAGACGTTAGGCCCTTTTAGGGCCAGTGCAGCATCCAGAAGCCAAACGTTAGCCCTCCTTGGGCTCTTCCAGACTGCCACACGTGCCAACAACCCTGTCCATCTGCCATGTGCTCATGATGACGTCACAAGCCTCCTGGTGACGTCTTGGGTCATCTGGGGCTAACGTTCCACTGCAAGTGGGTCAATCCCCCTAGGCCTGGCTCAGCCAAAGTGTCCCTGATGGAACATCCTCTTCTTCTTTGGTAAAAAACCTCGGTCAAACGTTGTCCTGTCTCTGCCCCCCTGATGGGGTCTCAACAACTATCTGATGGGGTCTTCAGCCCCATGGAGGTCCGAACTGATCATCTCCCCATGTGTACCGGTCCAAATGGTACCTGTCCATCGGTCATGGTCCTGCACATCAAAAACTACGCCCTCCATGGGCTCATCAGTCACTTGGATCATAGCAATGTTAATCACGTTTCATCATCAATATTATCAAACATATGCATAAGACCCTAATACATCAGTCAATAGCTCAAAGACATTACAAAAACCTACAATACAAGACTGGAGAAAAAGACAAGACGTCCTATTGGTCTAGTATCCACAAGAAAGGGGAAGTTTCCAGGAAGGTTTCATCCAAGCCATGTAAGTGAGGTGATGTGGCTAGGGGATGTCCAGACATGTGGGTGAAATGAAAGCCATGGATGCATAATGTTATCTGTGGGTGCCTTTGTAGAAGGCGCGTTGTACCCGTCATGGATGCAATTTTTTCCAAGCCCGTTCTTGCCTTTATTCTTTTCTTTATTTTCTTTTTTCTTCTTCTTTTTCTTTTTATTCAAGGGCTAACCAGAGGACACTGCCTTGGCATGGTGACCAGAGTTGACAGTGTTACCCACAAGTACTCTCACAGAGATGAGAAGGCCATCTCGTGATGAGACCCCCTTTCCCTTGGCCATGCAACCAAAGGTCACTGCCCTGGCGTGGTAACCAGATGGTGGCAATGTCATACTGTTAGGTACCCATGAACATAATAGGCTGGCTCGTGATGAGACCCCCTATCCTCTTGACTAGGTCTTGTTTGTTATTTTTCCAGGTTCCTCTTGTTTCTTGTTGAGAGGCCTTTTATTGCCTTCTCGGGGATCCCTGGGCGAAGCATCTCGAGGTCTTATTTCTAGGCTTTTATCTTTTACCAACTGCTTTTACCTTCTGGGCCTTTAGCCCCTTCTTCCCACGAGATAAGGTGCAACCCTACAAACAGGTCAACCCAATGCCTGGACAAGGGGAATGGGATAGATGAGCGGGAGATAAGATGGAAAAGTGGTGGTATGATGGGAGCGGACAATGGCTCTTCAGAAATCCCCCCAGTGGCAAACCAAAACCTATGGGTACAGGCTTGCTAGGGCATCCTGTCAATCTCCCCAAGCATGGTCAAGTGGGCTAATGTAATATCCAAGCAGTTGTCAGAGATAAAAGGAATCAGATGCATATATTTAAAGGTTTTAATGATCAAAAGTGACACATACCATGATACCTGGACCAATTACCTCATGGAGCAAGAGCCTCCTCCGATACAAGACCAAGCCGAAGGTGATGGATGTTGCTACTGCTGACAAGACGAGTTTGATGAAAGAAGAAAAGGATGGGCCCTCCAGGGCCATGCTCAGGTCAATCCTGCTCTCGATACTCCATGTCTAGGACTTGTGGGCCTCGAGACATGATCTCCTGGTTATCCCTAAAAATCAGGGATAACAGACCACACATGGGAGGATGTTGAGGTAGTTGAGGACTTGGACCAGGTTGTTACAGACATGGACCAGGTGGTTGTAGGTTATGGACCAGGTTGTTATGGTTGGTTACAGGGGGTTTAATTGGTTATTACCTTTTAGACCTTACAAACTTGATGAAGCATCCCTTTTGGACCACATGTGCCTCCTTCTAAAGGGGCACACCTTGCTTTGGGTTGACTTTTCTACACTCTTATATGTTGACACTCACTTCATGGACCATTTTATGAGGGCGCTCCATTGATTGGACCATTATTTGACTAGATCATGGGATATTAGCACACTTTGAGGGGGCACACCTCTTTTAGAGCTTTGTTGGACCACAAGTGTGGGGTCTTAGTCATATTTCCATTATTTTATTAGGGTGCCCTTATCTTTGGGAAGTTTGTTGCAATAACTTGAGTGTTTCCCATGGTTTCTTGTGCCCATGGTTTTAGCACATTGTATTGTACTCATCCATGGTTTTCTACACATGTTCTAGAAGGGTGCCTCTCCTATATAAAGAAGGTTATGCTCTTGTTTGTAACTAGAGTTTAGTTGGTTATTACCTTTTAGACCTTACAAACTTGATGAGGCATCCCTTTTGGACCACACGTGCCTCCTTCTAGAGGGGCGCACCTTGCTTTGGGTTGACTTTTCTACACTCTTTTATGTTGACACTCACTTCATGGACCATTTTATGACGACGCTCCATTGATTGGACCATTATTTGACTGGATCATGGGATATTGGCACACTTTGAGGGGGGACACCTCTTTTGAAGCTTTATTGGACCACACGTGTGGGGTCTTACTCATATTTCCATTATTTTATTAGGGCGCCCTTATCTTTGGAAAGTTTGTTGTAATAACTTGAGTGTTTCCCATAGTTTTGTCCAATGGTTTTAGCACACCGTGTTGTACTTGTTATCCCCGAATTTTAGGGATAACTAGGAGATCATGTCTCGAGGCCCACAGGTCCTAGACATGGAGTACCGAGAGCAGGATTGACCTGAGCATGGCCCTGGAGGGCCCATCTTTCTTCTCGTTCATCAGACTTGTCTTGTCGGCAGCAGCAGCATCCATCACCATCGGCCTGGTCTTGTATCGGAGAAGACTCTTGCTTCATGAGGTAATTAGTCCAGGTATCATGGTATGTGTCATTTTTTATCATTATAACCTTTAGATATATGCATCTTACTCCTCTTATTTCTGACAATTGCTTGGATCTTACATTGACCCACTTGACCATGGTTGGGGGGATTGACAGGGTGTCCTAGCAAGCCTGTACCCATAGGTTTTGGTTTGCCACCGAGGGGATTTTTGAAGAGCCATCGTCCACTCCCATCATATTATCACTTTTTCATCTTATCTCCCACTCATCTGCCCCATTCCCCTAGTCTGGGCATTAGGATGATCTGTTTGTGGGGTTGCACCTTATCTCGTGGGAAGAAGGGGCTAAAGGCCTAGAAGGTAAAAGCAGCTGGTAAAAGATAAAAGCCATAAAAAAATGAAACCTAGAGATGCCTCGCCCAGGGATCCCCAAGAAGGCGATGAAAGGCCTCTCAACAAGAAACAAGAGGGACCCGAAGAAAAATAACAAAAACAAGACCTAGCCAAGAGGATAGGGGGTCTCATCACGAGCCAGCCTATTATGTTCATGGGTACCTAACAGAATGACATTGCCACTATCTGGTTACCACGCCAGGGCAGTGACCTTTGATTGCATGGCCAAGGGAAAGGGGGTCTCATCACGAGCTAGCCTTATCATCTCTGTGAAAGTGCTTGTGGGTAACACTGTCAGCTCTTGTCACCACGCCAAGGCAGTGTCCTCTAGTTGGACCTTGAAATAAAAAGAAAAAAGCAATAAAGAAAAGAAAGAACAAGGCAATAAAGAGCTTGGAAATAATTGCATCCATGACGGGTACAGCTCGCCTTCTACAAAGGCACCCACGGGTAATATCATGCTTCCCTATCTTTCACTCTACCCGTATGTTTGGACATCCTTTGACCACATCACCTCGTTTTACATGGTTTGGATGATACCCCTTGGAGACTTTCCTTTTCTTATGGATGCTAGCCCAATAGGGTATTTTGTCCTTTTCTTCAGCTTTGTATTGTAGGCCTTTGTAATATTTTTGAGCTATTGGATGACATATCAAGGTTTTTTTGCATATGTTTGATAACCTTAATGATGAAACATGATTAACATTGCTATGATCCCTGTGACTAATGAGCCCATGGAGGGCGAAGTTTTTGATGTGCAGAACCATGCCCAATAGACAGGTACCAAGTGGACCAGTACACATGGGGAGATGATTAGTTCGGACCTCCATGGGGCTGAAGAGCCCATCAGATGGTTGTTGGGACCCCATCAGGGGCAGAGACAGGACAGTGATTGGTCGAGCCTTTGCACATGAAAAGAAGAAGGACGTTCCACCCAGGACACTTTGGCTGAGCCTAGCCTAGGGGATTGACCCATTTCAGATGGAACGTTTTCCCTTTGATGGCCAGGATGTCACCCAGGAGCCATTGACGTCATCTTGAGCGTGTGACAATTTGACAGGACAGCTGGCACGTGTGGTAGCTTGGAGAAGCCCAAGGAGGGCTAACGTCTGACTTTTGGATGCTGCACTAGCCCCAAAAGGGCCTAACGTCTCCCTCAGGAGGGCTTGACGTCTCATCTTTTGCTCATTTAGGGTTTTAGAAAACGTTTAATGTGAAAATAGTATGATTTTTGGTTTATAGCCTTGTTGGCTATTTTTAATGACCTAATTTTAATTATAGGTCATGATACACTATATATTGAGGATGTTTTTCCCTCATTTGAACATAACACACAACTCACTCTCTTGTGAGCTCTGATTTTTGCGCCCTACTTGGGTATTTGGTCTTTTAAAGTGAGGCACACTTCTTGATGGGAGGATTTTCTTGGCATGTTTGGCATTTCTCTTGAAGGAAGGTTTACAACTAGGGTTTGCGTATGCTTTTCATCATGATATGTAAGTGTTTTTCTTGCAAAAATTCTTAATTGAATGGTTGTAGGTTTATATTCTTGCATTTACTTATAAATTTGCTGATTTAAAACCCTAGGTGA
>JZKD02S0896650.1:517381-527865 GCA_000966675.3 Picea glauca
GATGCCAGTGAAGGCGGTCCAAGTAGAGTAAGTGCTACTTGGGGCATGCTTGGCCCTAGGGTGTGATCTGTATATCTCTTGTTCATCTTGTAATTATTGTATATCTCTGTACATCGCCTTTTTGTAAGATTGTAATAATTTGTAAGTAATTCTCATTGTGGGGATTGGGTAGTTTGCTTTTGATTTAATTGTAAACTTGTTGTAACAAACCACCCATAAACATAGTTGACCCCATTGCCCAACCTTAGGCACTAGTCCATTAGTTGACTTAGGGAAAGGGTTGACTTTGCATTTAGACTTAGACTTAGATTAAACTTGCATTGATGCTTGTCATATAAGCTAGTTTTCCCCTTGGCCTATAATCAATTAAAACTAACTCCTAGAACATTGTAAATAAAATTAATTTAGTAACTAGGGACAACCCCCCTTGGCTTCCCTAGGAGTAGGCCTAGACGGAAGAAGTTCCTGTCAAGGTGACAGTGTGGGCAGGGACTTAGACATTGTGTCTCCGAGGGCACACTAAGTGAGCCGGACTTAGCTCACGTTTGCAAGTGTGCATTAGGGCGACAACACCCCCTTAGGTTAGGAAGCCTTTTCTTAGCTTTAAAGTGAGAGGCAAGGCCACTGAGGTGATACTGGGTGGCTTGCGTGGTACTTGCTCCTAGGCTCTCCTATTGGGTTAGGACTTTTCCCTTAGGAGAGAGTTCAGGCAGTAACAGGCTGACTAGCTAGATCCCACCCTGCTCTACTACCTTCCCAATGCCAATGGACCAGATCTACAACCGCCCTCCAAGCCTAAGTCACAGGGTTCGTCGAACCTAAAGCTTGAGGTTCGAAATTCGACGAACCTGAAGGTTTGCTGAACCTAATGTCGAACCTAAACGAACTCGAATGTGTACGTGAATTCGAACTTTAGGATGAATTTGAAAGAGAATTTTATTGAGGTTTGACATGAGGTTTCATTAGGGTTCAATATATATAGTCAAAGTTAAAGTCGTCCGAACCTTATTGGAAAATTCGAACCCGAATCGAACCTAATCATTGCTGAACCCAAACTCGAACCCGAACCATGTGACTGAGCTCCAAGCTAACCAAATACTTTGGAAAACAAGGGAGTCAAAGACCGGAAACAAATGGGGAGAAGAGATAATATCACATAACATGAAAGCCCCTCTAACCCAATCAGTATAATGAGCAATCATCACCCAGTGTTGAAACAAAATTTGCCAAGGAGCGAAACCCTCTAAACATCTCACCACCCACTTCGCTGCAAGGATACTGCCCTGAGTTGTGCCATCAATCAAACCAAGCCACTCCTCGTCCTTAGGCATAGTACAAACATCCCAAGGCACCAACAGAAGACCCCTCCAACCACCATACTTAGACCATAGGTGTACCGTATGACTGCAGAATCTGCTCTAATTGCTGAAACTGAGTCCTGTGTGGGAATCGACATGAAGCATAATAGACATGGGAGACCTAAAAATGTTAGAAAGTGTACCTCGAAGAAGTCTTCTCTAGCAGCAAACATGAGATTGTCTTGGGCGTTGTCCTTTTCAGCAGCACCATAATTTTTGTACTATAGAAGATAGAGAAGGGCGCACTAATAGATATTGGAAGAGACGCATCGTCCAGATAAAGATAGGGCATGCATGCTCTAGCCATGATGCGCCAACCACTAGGCTTGGAATAGGATAAAGTTCCTTATCTTTAGTTAATGAGATAAGGCATTCTAATTAAAGGGACAATAAAATTTGTTTTATTTTTAGTAATTTCTATTTTTTGAGTTTGACCTTTATATAAGGTTCAGATTCCAAGGTGGGGATGCTTTACCTTATCTTGCGTGCACATCTATTTTTACAACCCTAGGCCACTAATCTCAGTCTATAAGAGATGGGTGAGGGTACAGATCTGTACAAAGAGTTTTAGTTTTATTTATTCCACATAAAATTCTATCTAGCGAATTTTCCTGTAGAAGATTTTTATTCAGCAGTAATGGAATAGCAATAACAGGGATTCTTGACAGTGATGTATGTGTTCCATTGTATGCTTTCTGTGTGCTTATAGATTCTAGCGAGATTCAGATTGCAGTTTTGACTAGCCTTTAAATTCAGACTGTGTTAGTTTCTTGTAGGAGCAGAATCTGTTTACCATGTGTTGGAAAAATTCGTCAGACGAATGCATCCAACAACAGTGAGATTCTCAGCAAAGGGGAGGTCCTTATGATGCCAGACGTGCAACTTGCTTTGAAGCGTTTGAAGACACCAATCCCACATGGCTACAGGTGACAAGCCAACCCCAAAAGGGATATCCAGATACCTCACAATGACCTGAAGCTGGATATAAGTCCAAGCTACAGGAGTCCAATCCAGTGGTGCATCCAACCGAACCAATCAAAAGTCTGTCTTGTGGGCATTGATGACAGACCTTGAAGCTGTACAAAATGTGTCCAAGCAAGCAAGCGTGCCGTCAACTAATCCCCACTCAGCACTTACAAAGAGAAGAGAATCATCAACAAAGCGGTTGTTATTCATCTCAAAAACATTGGGGAGCCAAATGCCTTGGATTTCCTTGCAGTACGAGTACACTCCAACAAGTAGCCTAGTGCATCAGTGATTGACACATACGGATAAGGAGTTAAGGGGCATCCTTGACGAATGGATCGATGTAGTAGAATCTGCAGGGACGAGGCACTATGGATTGAGACAGAGGCAAAAGAATTGGTGAAGAGAGTATTCACCATAGCCACACAAGTGACAACGGGGGCCAAAACCCAAAAAGTCAGCATCTCAAAGATGAATGACCAATCCACTTGATCATAAGCTTTGTCAAAGTCAATTTTGAGGACAAGGTACTGTTGGCCCATCTCTTGGGCCCACTCCATAGCCTCCCATGTCGAAACCATGATGTCAAGGATAAATTTCCAACAAAACCAGTATACTCCTGACGCATCACATGCCATGCAATCGAAAGGATCCACAAAGCCAATGCCTTGGCCATGATTTTATAAGCAACTGTGAGCAAAGTAATAGGTCGTAATCATCTTCTGAATTGGAAGGTGATCTGAACCTGTCACATCCATCAACACATCCATTAGGTGAACTCTGCCTAAAAAGGACATATCCTCTTGGGGTCCATAAAACTGGTCCAATCTAGGCTGCACACAATCACACTCTTGTCTATAGTTAGTTAAAGTGAGCTAGTTACCATAATCGAGCCCTTTTTGTTACCATTTAGGGTCAAATATCTGGAGAGAATCCTTACATCGACATCACGCCTGCTTCTCTACTCCACTAGTTACTATATCTACATCGCCACACCTATAACCCTCCCACTCCCACTCCACCATGTTAAAATCCTCACTAACAATCCAATCCACAACTGGTAGGGAGGAAGCCATCGGATCCAATTTCACATTCTACTTTGCTTCGCACTAAGATTAAGAGCATAGACTGTACACAATCTAATCAACCGATATTGGATCAAAAGAGTGACCCAAACACACCATTCCTCTGCATATGAGCTAGAAGCTACCACAAAATTCTGCAAATATGATGAAAGGGCCACCACCACCCCTCCACTCCCTTGACAATGCTCTGAAGTCCAAAAAAGGCCATTCCAACAATAATTCATCTGATTTCGAAGCTTAAACCTGCTGACTTGACTTCCTGTAAAAAAACTACTTTCGGCCATAAATGTTGCAACACTTGAACAATTTCCTTTCAATTAGAATTGTCCCTCACACATTCCAGGATAGTAGAGAGAGCTTCATTCCAAAGGAAGATGAAGACCTAAACTACCGAACTTGTTATTTGTTGCAAAACTTGGCAAAAGATGATTGGGCGAGTGAACCATTGCATCCTTATAATACTTCACCCACGGCTTAGGGAGCATATCGCCCTTGGACCTACCCACATGAGAAGGGGAGGAAACCTCCTTTCGCTTGTTAGATTTAACATGCCAACTTGGCTCAATCTCCATGTTGTTGGAACTAGAAAGGGCTAAACCTCCCTGGAGCATAGGATTTGAGGGCAGGGGTGCATGAGATTGACCCACCACTACGACAGAGTTATAGTCCCTAGGTTGAACCACCAGGCCACCAAGCCCCTTGTTGAGACAGACCTTGCACCACTTGCTATAGGGCCTCCTGCATCGGAACCTAAACAACTTGAAGTGGGACCACTTGTGCTTGATCTCACACTACCTAAAGAATAACCATCCATTCCTCCATCAACAAGCATAGAGGGACCACCAACCCCTACTCCTTGGCCTAATGCCATAGAAGTGCCACCCATCCTTGCACTCTGAGAAGCAGGAACATCCATACTCGTAGCCTCCCTCAGCTTAGGTCTGTTGATGTTTCTGGTAAGCAACGGGAGGTATTCACCTCCGGGATAACCTCTCTTATAGATGAAGTGCCAAGACGTCAAGGGAAAACCATTGAAAGAATTAAAGAAGCCCCAGAAGAAATATATTGCTCCAAAAGTCAAGTCGGCCTGCCAAAAAAGATAAAGTAAAAATATATTTTCTAGAAAGGACAGGTTGGCCCCACTGGAAAAGTTCACTGACAGATTAGTATAAATAAGAGTTGACGCTAGCTCATTTGGACACTCTCTCTCCACTATGCAATATAGGTGCAAGTCTAAGTGTGAGATGCAGCTACTACAATCCAATGAAGGAAGGAAGGTGCAAGTCTGGTTGGGGTATATCTCTTAGTCTTGGTAGTGTGCTAGAGGTGGACTAGTGCTCTAGCGCTCTGGCTAGGGTTTACATTGCTGAGTTCTCTCCTTGTTGAGATAAGTATTGATGGGATTCTTTCTTGTTGGTTTGCTCTAGTGGATGGAGCTATTTCATGATTATGTTGTATTGGCTTGGATATTCTCTACAAGAAGGTTTGCTGGGTTTTCTTCCCTTTTGTAGAAGGGTTTCCCAAGATGTATATGCTTAGCTCGGGGGAAGGCATGAGTAGGTGTTGATGGTTGGATGGTGATGGTACAACATCGCCTATGGTGAAATGAGCATGCAAAAGAAGATTAAATTGCTATGGTAAATATAATGTTAACAAGACTAATGAAAATTCAACAAGGTCGACGAAGAGGGCAATTCATAATCAAATGATCCTGGGCTTGGTAGGTGAAGCAAGCATTCAAAAGATTGAGATATAGAACCTTCTGCTACTTCACTCCATTGATGGTGCAAACATAAATAAAGGGACGAAGCTTTTGTTTCAAATCCACCTCCACACAAACCCTTGGATTAGCCCTAAAAAAGTTTCGTCGGCCATCGAGAATAAGAACTTTACCAAAACGTTTGGCAAACAGATCAATAGAAGGGTGCATATCAACAGGAAAGGTTGGGAACTGTAGCCAAAGAGGGTAGTTGGTTTGACCACAATCCTTTGGGTTAAAATCTGTTCTCTAGGACTGTACATAAGAATTCGATCCAACAATATTCCAAGTACGGTACTGTAACACCTGGTGTGCAATAGTGTTTGAGTTGAACAAGAGGCAAACATATTTCGAACCTAGACCCTAGTAGGAATTCAAGGATATCCCCTTGGCCTCCTAGTTCAAAAGGCACCATCGGTTAAATGCATCCTCATTCGACATTCAACGTAAAAAAAACAGAATCACCCTTGTCGTCTCTAAGTGCATCTGCCCTTCAAAATACTCCTTGTTGTCAGCAAGGAAGAAGTTAAAGTCATTTGGATCTGAACCTGGAGAGGAGCCAACATTGATTGAAGGCTGAATGGAGGGTTCTACCTGCGGCTCCGAGATAGGATGAAAAGGCGATATAGAATCAGAGGGTTTCCCCATACCCATCCGCTCCTCTGAAGACACAAGAGCAAGAGGGGATTCGCAAGCATGTGGATTCTACAGGGGTCCAGGGAACTACACCTTCAGTATCCAAAGTTACTTGTGTCTCCGCCCTTTCAAGGAAAATGGGGCCACTTGGATGATGAGTTGGCACCTTTGCATGTGACTTTCTTGATAAGGAGGCATGATTCTTGATGATACCTTGCACCTTTTGGGAGAGAGCCATGACTTTTGGAGTTTTTCACCCCATTTGGAGATGATGTCACCTTCATTGAGCTTTCTACACTCACGTGTGGGGTTTTAGGAGGACGTTTTCATGTTTTAGCATTGTATCTTTATCTTAAAGACATTTTTGGGGGTGGACCTAGACCAATACACCTTGTACCATGGATTTTTATGTTTTAGGAGCTTTTAGAGAGGTGAAGCACTTGGTTTCCTCATATAAGTAGAGGAAGTACTTCCTCATTTGTAAACCATAGCAACTTGTGGAGATTACTACTACTTGTCTCTTATATCTTTCTCTTCTACTGTGGATGACTTATGTGCCTTCTTGGGGAGATGATCTTTGGATGCTTTTCAAGTTTGATGGATGATTTTCATGGTTAGGGTTTCATGGCTAGGCTTTGATTTACTTAGTAAGTGTTCTTTCTAAGTCTTTGTTGGTTTATTTCTTGGATGTATTAAGTGTAAATGTGTTTATCAAAGTGGCGATAGTGCATATTATCTTGTATGTCTCTTGAATAAATTTTATCTTGAAACCCTAGGAAGGTTTGTAGTGGACTACCTTCCCTTGATATCATTTGTTTAAAGCTTGTTAAAGGACATAGGGCAATTTTTTAGGGTTTCTAGTGGACTACCCTAGTTATTTTCCTTTATGATAGTTCTCTAGGGTTTATAGTGGACTACCGGGGGTTTTATCCAAGATTCATCTTGATCTCAGCTACTTAAGGTTGTTAGAAGACGTAGGATGGCTCCTTAGGGTTTTTGTAGTGGACTACCCTAATTTCCATTCTAAAGGATAGATACCTAGGGTTTGTAGTGGACTACTCCAGGGTTTTAGCCTTAGGTTCTTCTTTCACTTTTATCTCCAAGAAAGTTCATAGTTTTGATTCCATATGCCTAAGAGGAATAAACGACACTAGTCTTTCTCCATTGTAGTAAGTTCTAAACCCTAAATTCACCTTTTCTCTTGTTGTTCTAGGGTTAGATTAGGGTTTGTGGCAATTTATCTTAATTTTCAGCCATCTTTGTGCTTGACGTCTAGGGTTTTATTGGCAAATTATCTTCAAAGTGTATCTTGCTATCATTCATTGCATTGCTGATTTCATTTCCAGCCCTTTAGTGTTTGATGTCTTACATCCTTAAGGGATGTTATATGTCATTTACTTTTCAGCAAGTAATTGTTATCAAAACCCTAGTTTAGCTTGCATTTTCAGCCCTAGTTTATTGCATGCTTAACTTGTTTCAAGGGCTGTTTTATTTCTGCTGTTATAATTTGACATATCGCTGTAAGTTGTTATCTTTCATACAAGCTTTGTAACAACCATAGCTTTCCTTTTGATCTATAGTGTTTGGGATACCTTATTGACCTATTTGGACTAGCTAAACATCATTAATTGTCTTGGATACTTCATATATACAAATCTGAAAATTGCTTCATTAAACCACCTCGTGTTTACCTTGATTACATTGATTTAGTGGTGGTGTGTTTGAGTAGATAATATAGGAGGTCATAGACTTGACTCTGTCTTCCTATAGATTTCCTTGAGGTTACTACGGAAGCCTTCCTTGTGTTGGATTCATCCTTCACTAAAACGAGGGAAGTGATTGCTAAGGTGACAATGACAATACTTCCAATGTTACACTTATCTTAGCCCTTGTGAAAGGCTTTGCACAAAGGTGCTAGATATTGTGATAACAATGCTGATTTAACCTTTTCCTAAGGTTGGATTATGATTTTTGATGTAATAATCCCTTGATGGTGGTGCACCTTAGGTTGGGCTTTATGTTTTGTTGTTATTATGGTGGGGTTTTGCTAGGGAGAACGTCTTTTATTTACACGGTACAACACTTTATTAGAGTGCACCTCTCATTGACACACATGTTCATGATGATTTAATTAGTTGGTGACTATTGGAGGGAGACTATTGTTTTATTTCAACATTAACCTTTGTGCACACATGTTGAGGTTGATTTATCTATTCAATAGTTAAATTAATCTATTTATCCAGAATAAGGTTAATAGCTTGGGCACCTTACTTTATTGGCTTCATTTTCACTCTTGAAGGGAATAGTTGTTAACGAATAGAGCACAAGCAAGACAAGACAAGAACTGGTGGAAAAGACTTTAAGCCATTATGTTCACATTGGATTGATCTCATGATATAAAGTTATAGTTCATGAATTGGACCACTTTTAGATCTAGATCTCATTGACAACTCATCAATGGATCATGACAACACCTCATCAATAGATAAGGTTTACAACTCATAAGTAGGTGGTCTCGGACTCTGTGATTGTCTAGGGACTCACAATCTAACATTCCCCCCCTCAATCACAAATCTGAATAATTGTACCAGTAAGGAAACAATAACTAGTACCATCTTCAATCTGAAACTTCTGAACTGAGCTTCGATGTAGCTTGGTGATGATGCCACTTATCTTGTGAGAGGAGTTGGCTCTATTTCCTTTCAGATGCCTTCAAGTGATGTTCTTGAGTTGAGTGATAATATTTTCGTTCCGGGTTTGAGGAAGAACATTCTTTCAGTGTTGTGTGTGACAAATGTATAGTGGAGATTTGCTTTTGAGGGTTGGTAGTGCACCATTAGTGATTGTAGTCTAGCTAGGCTGAGGACCTTGGCTAGAGGGGTGAGAGAGGGTGGCCTTTATAGGTTACTTGCTGATCTAGTAGCACTTACACATTCTAGTGAGAGTTGGATGGGTCTTCTAGTCTTCAAGAGGCTCGGGAGCATGGAGGAATGCCCAGATCTTCAGTGAGGGAAAGTATACCTCATAGGAGATATGCTGGTCATGATGCATTGGTTTCTTCCATCTGTTTGTCTTCCATTTGTTTAGAGGAGGAGAGGTGTGATACCTTTATGGAGGATGATGTTGAGATTGATTCTAGGTTTGCAACTGATGGGAGTATTGTAGAATACAGGGATAGGGTTGATGGATTCTTTCAAATAGAGGGAGTTTCCCATGGATTCTATCAGACAAAGGGAGTTTCCCATGATATTACTCTTGTTTCACAATTCTCTCAGGATGAGAGAGTTGACCTAGTTCGGGCTGTTTAAGTGGTCGAAGGATTTGAGGTGCATGAGAGGGATTCTCATGTTGACAAGTTGTTGATGGCCTTACATAGGTTGTTACCCATACCATGAGCTTTGTATTCAAAGATCAAGAAGTTGACTTGTGTAGATTTCTATCTTTGTGACTTTTATAGATGTGATGCACATGTCTTGATCTTGAATGGAGATGTGATCTTCTCTATAGGTTGTTCTAGACAACTCATGTTGTGGTGTCCTTTGATCTGGGCCCGTGATGTTGACTTGGAGGATGTTAGAGTTTGGAAGGTTTCTTTTGTTCTAGGGATATGTTCCTTCATATTCATAGGTGGTGAATACTCTTTGGAGGATCAAGATGCTATGGTAGCATGGGCGACAATTTCTTTATAGGTGATAGTGGTTGATTTCGGTATTGCAACAGGTATAGTTTTGCACTTATCAAGTTTGGTGGAGTTGTAAAGGGATTCGACAGTTGTTAGTGTAAACAGTTCTTGTAAAGAGGGAGTTCTAACTTTCATGTTACTATGAAAGTGGTTACACCATGTTTGGGCGTGTTTCATGAGATTTGGGGTACATGGTGTATGTTCAACCCACGTATGACTTGAGATGGATTGGCACATGGGAGATGGTTCTTGATAGATTTGCACATTATAGATAGCTTGCTTAGTGGTTGCTTGACCTCAGTTGGGTGCTTGCTTGGAATTATTCCCTAGGGAATTGGAGTTCTCTTGATAGTGTAATGAATGTTCTTCATTATGGCTAGATGGAGAGGTTTTTTGCTTGGAAAATGCTCTTCTTAGGAGGAGTATTGTGCATCTTAGAGGAGGGCATTAGGCCTTTGATAGCATGGGGTAGCTTGGATTCTTAGATGGAGGCTTGGAGTTGGCTTAGGGACACTTGGTTTGGGATAGTGTTCATGCAAGGGTAGTGGACCCAATGGGGTAGATGGCTTAGGAGGAGTGATGGAGTGTATGTGGGCTTGTGATGGAGGGGTGTGGACACACCTTATGTAGCTACTATGTGGGCTTGTGATGGAGGGGTGTGGACACATCTTATGTAGCTACATTATCATGGACCCCTTATTTTTTATGACATCACCTTGGAGCATGACATGTGTACCCTTGGAGTGGAGCGCTTCACTTATGTTGGCCTACATGAGTTTATGGTAGGTTGCTTGTATGGGCTTGGGCCCACATTGTATTGTTGGCCTCCCTTACCTCACATATATATAAAGGAAGGAGAGAGTCTTTTATATCATCATCATCATCATTTTACTCTTCTTGTACTTGTGTTCTCGGAGGAAGTTGCTAGGGTTCACGAGGAAACCCTAGGAGGAGTTATGAAGTCTAAAGAGGACGTCTTTGTTTGGAGCTTGACCATT